>BKCP01005061.1:2570-28045 GCA_008636005.1 Striga asiatica | reverse complement strand
CGTGTTGCAGTATTATGTGATGTATCTACTTGCGCACTCGGTGGGGAACCATCGATTTCACCCCTTAACTCCTCTAAGACTAGTCTACTCGCGGGCTTATGATTCATAATATAGTCTTCTTCCAAGAATCTAGCGTTCGTCGAAACGATCACCTTCTGATCCTCGGGACTATAAAATAATCCACCTTTCGTTCCCTTGGGATAGCCTACGAAAACTCGTGCTTCCGAACATTTCTCCAACTTGCCAGGTTCCTGCACTAACATGTGTGCAGGACTACCCCAAACTCGAAACTGTGAGAAACTGGGCTTGCGCCCCTTTCCACATCTCATAAGGGGTAGTGTCAACTGACTTCGAAGGAACCATGTTCAGAATATACGATGTCGTTTCCAATGCCAAACCCCAAAACGAATCTGGTAACCTCGAATAACTCATCATAGACCTAACCATCTCCATAAGAGTCCTATTTCTTCCCTCTGCAACCCCGTTCTGCTTGGGCGTGTTGGGTGCAGTCAGTTGGGATTCAATCCCAGCTTCCGATAAGTATGTCCTCAACTCTCCAAAAAGGTATTCGCCACCTCAATCAGAACGAAGTGACTTGATACATTTACCATGAAGCTTCTCCACAACTGCCCGATACTCCTTGAATTTCTCAAAGCATTCGGACTTGCGGTGCAACAGATAAACGTACCCAAATCTCGAGTAATCATCTATGAAAGACACATAGTACTCGAAACCTCCTCTAGCCTGGATCGACATAGGACCACACAAATCAGAATGAATCAATCCTAGCACTTCTTGGCTCCGATACCCCTTTGCCGTAAACGGCCTCTTGGCCATCTTACCTTCCAGGCATGATTCGCAAGATGGATAGTGCTCTTCCAATTGATCGAGATGTCCACTGGCCACTAACTTTTGAATCCTCCTAAGGTTGATGTGCCCAAGTCTAAGGTGCCACAGATATGCTTGATTCATCTGCGAAGACTCCTTTCTCTTATTAGATGTAGTTATGACATTATTCAATGCATTATGTTGCACTGTGGGAGAGTTCGGTCTGAGAACATATAAATTGCCAACTAATGAACCACAACATATGAAACGATTTTCAAAACGAATAATAACCATGTCATCAAACGAAACTGAAAAACCATCCATAACGAGTTTAGAAACTGAAACAAGGTTCTTTCTAAAGCTAGGAACATAAAGGCAATTTCTCAAAACCAAACTACTACTATCAAAGTAACGTCTCCCACTGCAACAGCCGCCACTTTCGTAGCATTGCCCACGTAGACGGTGATCTCTCCCTCCCTAAGTCGCTTGGTTTCCTGGAACCCCTGCAAAGAATTGCAGACATGATCAGTGGCTTCAGTATCTACACACCAGGTTCTAGTAGATACAACCGCTAAACATGTTTCTACGACATTAACGAGAGAGTTACCTTTCTTGAGGGGAGGGCAGTCGACCTTCCAGTGTCCTGACTTATTGCACTTGTGGCATCTTCCTTTCGGTTTCTTTGCCACAGCCTGAGGGGTCGGTTGTGGGTAAACCGGAGCATCCTGTGCCTTCGCCTTTCCTGTAGACTTCTTTCTCTTCCTGCCCTTGTGAGGCCTGGAAGGTCCAGCCTGCTCGGCGACTAGCACTTGAGGTGCTTGAGTGAATAAGGCCTCCGCCGACTGTAGCTCTGCAAGCAGTTCAGGAAGAGCCATATGCATCTTGTGCATGTTGTAGTTCAACCGGAACTGATCAAAGCTCTTTGGCAGAGATTGGAGCATAATATCAACCTGGGTTTCCCCGTCAATATAACCTCCCATAACCTCAAGCTCATTCAGTTGCGCCATAACCCTGAGAGCATGCTCCCTTACGGGTGTGCCCTCGGCCATGCGCGTACTCATCAGAGCACTCAAAGCCTCTTGCCTAGCAGCCCTAGACTGATGTCCGAACAGATCCCTGAGATTGAGAAGTATATCTGCTGCAGTGTCCTTAGACTGATGCTGATGTTGAAGAACATTCGACATAGAAGCCAGAATGTAACACTTCGCCATCTCATCAGCCTTCTTCCACCGAGCATACTCCTCTTTCTCCTGCTCAGGAGCATCAGCCGCCGGCACCGCCGGGCAAGCATCAGTGATAGCAAACTTATAACCCTCAGCAGTCAACACTATGTCTAAGTTCCTCTTCCAATCAATGTAATTAGGACCAGTAAGCTGATTTTCTTTTAGAATGACAGACAACGGATTGAACGACATGATGAATATCCTGAGAATCATGCAAATAAATTTTACAGATTAAACACTTTTGAATTTAACTGTTAATATTGATATCCTCAAAACAACATTAACTTAAATCCACCGACATCTATTACACCTTGTGAGAATGCATGCTACGAGGGTCGCCCTACAAACTCGCATTTTGTAAGAGAAGGGCTTTTCTAAGGCCCATTAATTTCCATAAGTCAAAACCAAATTCATGACGAACGAAATTAATAGTCGGTCTCCATTTGGCCATGCAATAGAATTCAGGGACCCCGAGGGGGGTTAATAAATTTAATCGCATTCTAAGTGAATCCCATTTCTCGGTCCTAAGGTCGTCAAATTTGATTATACGTCATCCGAGGGGAAGCCCGTACGCTCTCATAAGATTTCCTCTAACCGTCTACTTTTAGAAATTTGTCCTGGTAATTTCCTACAATTAATTTTAGCAATGTCACCCGAGGGGGAGCCCATAACCGCAATTAATTGATTTACCGACAAATTAGAAATGGAGGCCTTAGGAATTTTGTAATTAACTTTAATTTAAAATCCCTTCTCAAACTTAGTATTATTTTTATGAGGATTTTGAACTATTCATACAATTCTAAATTAATCTGTGTTATTGCAATAATTAATTAACATGCATATTAATTCATGCAATTCTAAATTAATCTATGTCAATGTAATAATTAATTAACATGTTCAATAATTTATGCAATTCTAAATTAATCCATGCCAGTGCAATAATTAATTACATGCATAATTTATTGACACAATTCCAAATTAATTCTATGCATTACATAATTAATTAACATGCATAAATAATCTAGCAATACTAAATTAATCTCATGCAAGAACATAATTAATTAACATGCATAAATAATAATTTAATGGCATAATAAATTTAATTAAATAAATAAATAAATCCACTATTATGGCCATTAAATATTGAGTCTTCTTAAATAAGGAAACTGTGACAGTTCTTTCCCTGTTCAACTGGAACTCCTTTAAGCAGTAGAATCCTGGTTGATCTTGTACTGCTTGATCATCAAGGAAAAAACGAACCACCAGCTGCCGCCACCAGTTCGCCGCCGCCGGCCATCGGTCGCCGCCTGCCAGTTCGCCGGAAAAAGCCACCGTTTTTTTTTTCTTTCTTTCGAGGCTCGTTGATCTCTTGTGATCTCCCGGTAATCAACACACGATCACAACACAAAAAATATAATTTACAAAATTACATAATTCGATCCTAGATCCAACGAATGGATGTACATGTTTTCTAAACAAATAATTAAATATATCCAGTCAACCCCCGGGCGAATAATTATTACAAACATTCATCCATAAATTCCTCGACATGCTCGAGGCCTTAAAAACAAATTTAAAACCATACATCACATTCAACAACATTCATCAAACACATAATCGGCCATAATAGTCGATTAACTATTTTCCTGCAAAACCGAGTTATGCAAATATAATCCAATATATGGCTGCGTTTGAACAGATCTTGTCAAATAAAGCCGTAAAAATTCGAAATTTGTACAAAACGAATTAACCAAGTGCTCTGATACCACTTGTTGGGATCTGTGAGTATCTCGTTATGTACAAATAACGAATTCAATAGCAAACGTAAACCTATGCGCAGCGGATCTAAAGGTTGGACGTAGAGAACTTACGGCTTAAAATTTATGTAGATCTTGTTGACCACGAACGGTTGACCGCAATTGATTGACCGCAGATCACGTCTTGGGTTGCACGAACAAGATCGGATCAAAACCGGATCAAACGGATGCAAACAGATCAAAACGAGTTTTTGCAGTCAGGCTCCTTCCGGCGGCGCGTGAGGGCGCGTGCGGCGTCGGATTCCGGCAACGTCGACGGCGATGGAAAGCTCACGTCGAGACGGTCGTCTGGGTATATTGTACGTCTCAATCGGACTTCCGGTTAGTTCTGTATGTCAAAATATATTTCGTCTCGGTTTACCTACAGATCTTCTACTGTATTACTCAATACACACTTCTTCAACTTGTACCAGTGGAGCAACAAGAAGAAGATAAAGCTCGAATGAGATCTAGAGAGAGAGAGAGAGGCGTGGGGCGTGTATATCTCGTGAATATATTGGGATTCTCTTCTCATGAGCTTAATGATGTATATATAGAGCTACAGTAGGGACCCTAAGGAGATTAGGAAAAGGGTTCCTTAATTAATTAGACTAACTGTGGGCCAAACCCACTCCTCTAATTAATTAAATAATATTAATCGGTCACCAACATTATATTATTGCACTCCCTTTCCCTAGCCCAAATTACATTTGAGACTCCAATAATAATTACTCGATTTACCTCCCCACGTTTAAGATATAATGTCTATTAATTAATTCGATTACTGACAATCAAGAATTAATTAATTTATTATTATTTCATTGAAGCTAGCGCTCGTTCATCACATTCTTATTATGTCGGAATTTAATCCACCTGCAGGGTTTAGCATAACAATTCTTCATGAACTCACTCCGGGGACATCATCAAACTAACGCACATGGTGACCGTAAATATCCAAACAACACATCCTATATATAATAATATTACCCAAAACAGTAGGAATATTAATCCAGCAAACTGAACCTCACCCATGTGAATCAAAGTAATATATATTATATATATCTGCCTGTTTAATATCTTACGGGTTAAGAGAACGCAGTAATTAACCGAGGCCTAGTTCATTTACGACGATCAGTATAAAATGAACTTCTCCTCTTTGGGATCCTGTTCAATACATAAATGTACTAGTGCAACTAATCAGTCAAGACAAACTGTACAGTTGACACTACAACCGTTCGGATGGGGTGTTCATGTCCATCTAGGTTGTGAACAACTATTCTTGTTCGCAAGTAACTGATAGAGTGATCTTCGGTTCGCCCGATGACGACCTACACTATCTAAGTGCAGAACAATAGAACGTAGAACTTGTTTAATCTAACATGATTCTCATTCATAAAGGGTAAGTGTGTAATATCATGCAAAGCCAAGCTTTCAGTATATAACACTAACATATCTGTACCATGGCAGAGGTATGTTTGAGACATTTTAGTTCCGGATTGGGTGGCCAAGGCCTTTATACCCACCTGATGACCGTTTGGGGGGCCAAATCCTGTATACCCCATCGGTGTGTGCACACGAGCGGCCAAGGCCGAGGGTCTTTTGACCACATATCAGAACAGAAATCAGAGAACAGTTTACAGTTTCAGCTCTTATATATTTATGTTTCATGATACGTTATTATAGATGATGTTTTGTTCAGTACTGGTCTTTGCGGAGCATAGTGGTTTGATCACGCCCCCATTGTGTTTTTCAGGAGGCGGAGTCGAGCGTGCAGGATGAGCACAGATGTGGCGCAGCGTGGTCATGAGAGTCGGACCTATTTTACCAGCATTTTTATGTCCTAGATTTATGATGATGTGTATTATTCAGTTTATGTTTATGTATTCGTATTTCGGATGCTTCCGCCAGCGAGTTTTTCTAGACAGTGCGAGATAGTACAGACTATGCATGTATAATTCCATAATCCGCGAGCGGATAGTTTGGTTGCATGTTTTTATTATGTCTGTGGGCAAGCCCAAGTTCAGTTTAAGTTTTTATCTGCCACATCCCGCAATAAGTCAGTATTTTCGAAAACCCAACTCGCACGTTCTTTCGAAAATAAAAACAAAAAATTTTACTCTGATTTTTCAAAGCTAGTAGTGAGGCGGGGTGTGACATAAATTCACAGTGTTTAGACTCATGTGCACATCTATACCAGTAGACTACTGCCAGTAGACGTATTGAATGCCCCTCGGGCTTCTATCGAATGCCCCATGGGCTTTACGTCTATGCCCCTCGGGCTTATACACCGAATGCCCCTCGGGCTTCTATCGATGCCCAGTCAGTAGGAGTAACCCCTCGGGTTTTCATTTCATAAATACAGGGACAACCGTTCGACGGCCGGTACAACTCACATCGAAGGCTACATGATTCGTAGGCATACATCAATCATACACAAGTAAAGAAAACTATTCATTGCATAGACAATTTTTAATAAAACCCGCCTGGTCGGAATCGAGACAAATCACAAAATGAGTGTAGGCGGCGAGTTCGACTTGTTAAGCACCTACATTTAATAAAATAGCCCTATCAAAGACTATTCGACAACCACTTAGTCCAACTAAGCTTACGTAAGCATTTAAGCAGGCATTAAATCAAGGAAAATCACATTTCCAAAAATATCACATAAATTTTGAAGAAATTAAACCCGGGCAGCGTTAGTAAAACCGACACAACTTTAAGCACACAACTCATATGATTATGAATCAAGTTGCATTGGAATCTTCAGACATGAATCTACAATTCTTATGAAGACACCGAAATAAAATAAAGCTATTTAGCAGGTGATAAATCAACAAACATTCAAAAATGAGTCACAGTCCAAAACTGGGATAATGTACTTGACCAGCCCTCAGTAATTACTCTCTAACTGGAGCTACAGGCATGATTTTAATGAAATTCAAAAACTACATGATAGATAACTCAAATTTCTACAACTTTGATGAAGGTCACTTTGGAAAATAATTACATTTTTAATGAGTTTAAATGTCAAGAACTAACATGTGATATGGACAACACTTCAGTGTTTACAACCTAGACCGACCTACAGACCTCCAAATGATATGGTTCAAGTCTCAAATTAAACCTTTAGCATGCCTCTACAACTTTAATTTAGAACACAGAAGCAGTTAAGATCATTTAGATAGGTTAAAATCAGTTCACATTCCATATCAGATGTCTGCCAAAGTAATAAGTCCCAACTCATGCATGTCTAACTTCATACGAGAACAACTCGAGCTACAGAGCATATATTGACATGAAATTTATCTCATTTGAAAGCTAAGAAGCAGATCTACAACTTTCATGAAGGGCATAAGTTCACACGAGCACATTATGACATGAAAAACAGATCACACATTAAAATATATAAGCTGCCGGGTCACCAGAAAAACTGGACGCACACAAATCTTGTAAAAATCATAACTTTGTCGATATAGCTCGGAATCGAGAAATTCCAAAGTTAAACGGAACAAACTACATTTCATATGAAGACCACAATTTCAAATAACCAGCTTCAGATAGCTTAAAACGCAGCAAAACAGATTAGTGATTAACATGTTTTCACATAAAATAACTATGACTTATAAAATGAATGTTCTAAGCTTGACAATGATCGATATACTTTCTCGACAGAAATTAAATGAGCACATTGAGGTTCAACACAGAAACAATATGATATTCGGTTCAACGAGGTCATGAGCATAACTCGATAAACAAAACGACATATACGAGCCGATAAGACATTCGAAATAAATTCGACTTCAAACAAGAATTCGATAAAACGTATAATGTATTTAGTTATCATGTAATATACGAACGCGATCGGAATAACGAGAGGGTTTGAATGAGTTACCCATTTTCAAAAATTCACAAACTAACGGAGGAAAAACGGGCCGAACGACGGCTCGGCCGAACGGAACTCGGAAAAATGAAACGAAAAGAGACGAACGGCACGTCGACTCGACGGCTTCTCGCGTCTCGCCCGGGAACGAAAGTGCAGCAGCGGCTGAGGATGGGTCGTCACTGCTGCAAGTCGCGAGCTCGTCGGGAAGGTCACCGGAAGTCGGGCTGGGGTGTTGCTTGCGGTGGGAGAAGAGATCGGCGTTGGTCGGGGCGACGCTGCGCGTATAGGAGGAGGAGCGGCGGTGGTCGCGGTGGGAAGCCTGCTCGCAGCGATGGTGATGGTGACAGAACTGGTTCACGGCAAGGGCGGCTAGGATGGTGGTGGTTCGCCGGAAATGAGAGCTCGCGAAAAAAGAAAATGACGAAGGTGATGATGGCGCTTGAGAAATCTGAGCTTGCGAGAGAACAGAGATGAGGCGAGGGAAAAAAATGATGAAGGAGGATGATGACCAAGAGAAGAGATCTAGGTCAGGTTTTAAGAAGGAGGAACAATGTTGGGAAAAATACGCTGAATTTTCCATGAAGTCGGATCTATAAAAGTGAAATAAAAAATAAAAATTGGACACACCAAATTGATAACGGAGTTCGGCCAATAATGCCTACGTCTCCGGACTACTGCAGATATTTTATTAGGAAGAAAAAAAATACACTCGTGTTTGCAAAACACTCTCAACCTTACTCACAACTCACAACTCAAAAATATACGCAAAGGCTAAATTATTTTTAGCTCACTCTCTCTTTTTCTTCTTGAATATTGTTGTATTTTTTGTGTCTTTGCTTCATCATTTTCCCCTCTATTTATAGATGGGGATTGCACATATTTTTTCACATTTGTGTACTGATTTTTTCAACAAAAATCAGCACCTCCGGTTGTTACAATTTTCAAGCAATTGGGGCTGCTTCTTTTTTCTTCCATTGTGTGCTGTCAAAAGAAAGTGGGCGCAGCCCCTTCTTTGACTCAACAATCTCCCACTTGAGGACTGATTTCAATCTGTCCTCACACCTCAATTACTGCAGTAGTCTTCTCCGGTCTATTATTCTAGCAGACCAACTGAAGTTGAGCACAACTTCAGTTTGTCAATGGTCACCACCTTCGTTAGCATATATGCTGGGTTCTTGCTTCCTACAATCTTCTTTAAAGTCAACACTTCATCCTCAAGTAGAGATCTGATGAAATGATATCGTATATCAATGTGCTTAGTTCTGGAGTGAAACACCGAGTTCTTTGCCAGATGTATTGCACTCTGACTATCACTATGCAAGACACTCCCTATTTGAGTGAAACCCAACTCTGCTAACAATCCTTGAAGCCATATCAATTCTTTACTGGCTTCTGTCACTGCTACATACTCAGCCTCTGTAGTGGATAGAGCAACAATCTTGTGTATCCGCGACATCCAGCTAATAGCGGTAGCTCCGACAGTGAAAACATAACCGGTGGTATATCTTCGGTGATCAACTTCACCTCCAAAGTCTGCATCTACGTAGCCCTGTAACTTTAGAACTCCTTTTCTAAAGTACAGACATTTTTCTGTTGTGCCCCGTAGATATCTCAAAATCCATTTGACTGCTTCCCAATGAGCTTTTCCTGGTTTTGACATAAACCTGCTCACAACTCCCACTGCATGGCCAATGTCTGGTCTCGTACAGACCATCACGTACATCAAAATTCCAATGGCTGAAGCATAAGGAATCTTAGCCATGAACTCTTCTTCTTCTTTTGTTTGAGGAGTCTGGTCCTTGGATAGACGAAAATGATTGGCCAAAGGTATACTGACTGGTTTGGCCTTATCCATGTTAAATCTTTGCAAAACACGGTTGATGTACTCCGCTTGAGATAACTGCAAAACTCTCTTTTGCTTATCTCTCGTGATTTACATTCCAAGAATCTTCTTTGCTGGGCCTAAGTCCTTCATGTCAAATTCTTTTGACAACTGCATCTTCAATTTTCTGATGTCTTTCATATCTGATCCTGCTACTAACATGTCATCGACATAAAGTAGCAAGATGATATAGCTAGACCCATACTTCTTAAAGAAACAACAGTGATCAACATTGCACTTCGGGAAACCTTCCTTGTGCATGAAGCTTTCAAACTTCCTATACCACTGTCTTGGAGCTTGTTTCAGGCCGTACAAGCTCTTCTTCAATTTGCATACCATATCCTTCTTTCCTTCTAAAAAACCTTCAGGCTGGTGCATATAGATCTCCTCATCTAGGTCTCCATGAAGAAATGCAGTCTTCACGTCTAATTGCTCTAGGTAGAGCTCTTCACTAGCCACAATACTTAACACCGTCCTGATAGTATTGAGCTTTACAACTGGAGCAAAGATTTCAGTATAGTCAACTCCTTCTTTCTGCTGAAATCCTTAGACAACCAGTCGGGCTTTGTATCTCCTAGAACCATCATGATCTTTCTTCACTCGATAAACCCATTTGTTGTTAAGTGCTTTCTTTCCCATAGGTAACTTGACTAGTTCCCATGTCTGATTTAAGATCAAGGACTTCATCTCGTCCTTCATGGCAAGCTCCCACTTGCTAGCATCTGTGGTTTGACAAGCTTCCATGTAATTTTCAGGCTCCCCTCCATCAGTCAGCAACAAGTAGTACATGTATCTCCTGTTAGGCACATGGGGCCGAGAGGACCTTCTCAATACAGGAGCTGGAGTAGGAGGTTCTGATTGCACATCACTTTCTTCATTTGATTCCTCTGACTGAGGACTCCTCATTATAGTCTGGGATATCTTCCAGCTCAGCATAAACTGGCCCACTCGCTTCTGAGTTGCTGGCACCTGTATTATGCCGGTCCTTGTACATCACTCTTTCATTAAAGATGACATCTCTGCTGCGGATCATCTTTTTGTTTTCATCATCCCCATATGCGGTAGCCAAACTCATCTTCACCATAACCAAGGAAGGTACACTTCTTTGATTTTAGATCAAGTTTGTTTCTACCTTGATCACTGATGTGCATATATGCTACACACCCGAAAACTCTAAGATGTGAGAGTTTTACTTCTTTTCCGCTCCATACCTCTTCTGGTAGCTTGTGATCCAATGGTACCGATGGACTTCGGTTGATCAGGTAAGTTGCTGTGTTGACTGCTTCTGCCCAGAACTGCTTTGGCCTGACTGCACACGCAAGCTTCTGGCTCTTTCAGTCAACATTCGATTCATACGCTCAGCTACACCATTGTGTTGAGGCGTACCAGGCACGGTTCTCTCCATTCTGATCCCGTGCTCATAGAAAAACTTCTTGAATCTGGTGGTTACGTATTCACCACCATTGTCAGATCTGAGCTTCTTGATCTTCAAGCCAGTCTCATTTTCCACCATAGCTTTCCAAATCTTGAAAGCTTCAAAACAAGGGGTTTGGGATTCCGTGGAGAAAAGCAAGTGAAAAAGAAAGCTTGCTGTCTGTCCGAGCAGTACCTTGATCGGGCTGCTGATCAGTAAGATCATTGGTAGAAAGATTGAGTCTGGCGCGGGCAAGAGGAGGGTGTTTGCCAGTCCCCGCCCGCCTTAAATCATGGGTATGGAGCCAGCCTCGCTTCACAGCGTGGGGGAATATAGCTTAAGTGTAGGGCGGCTAGCTTTTTCTTTCTATAAGTGATTCTTCGCTGTCTTTCTGGTTCGATGTAATTGACCTAAACAGGAGGGGATAGAGACTGCCACCGGAGGTCACTTGACCGAAGGGAAAGGAATGCCCTTGTTATCGGGATCACCCTTGTGCCGGGGAATTGAAGCTCTTTTTTAAAAAAACATTTGGTAAAGCGTCAGTTTCATCCTTAATTTCATAGGTATTCTGGGTTGGGTTGAGCTTCTATTCTAGGATAAGATCTGCAGCTCTCAAGGGTGAACCGTCGACTCAAGCAAGAACAGAAACCGACTCTCACTAATTGCTTCCTTCACCCCCCTTTCAGACTGATTCCTTCTAGGCGAGAAGTCTTTCACAGTCTTATTGAAGTGAACTTTCAGCAATAGCCGAGTTTGGGGTGGTCCTTTAAGAGGATCTGAAAAGGGCCAAGGAGAAGTTGAGATATTGAAAGGGACGAAGGTACTTTTCTGGAGTGAACATCGATAAAAGTCACGAAGTATTGCTTCCCACTACCGGATGGGACAGTCGTTGGACCCCAAACATCAGAGTGGACGAGCTCAAGCTTCTCCTTCTTTGGAGTTCTTCTACTTGTCTGAAAGCTGACTCTTTTCTGCTTTCCAAGTATACAATCTTCACACATGTCAATTTCTATTGACTGAAGGCCTGGTAATTTTCCTTTTGAGTGAATGATCTTCATACCTTTTTCACTCATATGCCCATGTCTTTGGTGCCATAGATTGGGATTTTCATTTGCTGCAACTGCAATCAGATGACATGCTCCGGTTGTCTTGTAAAGAGTACCACTATTTTTGCCTCGAGCAATTGTCATTGCACCCTTTAAAATCTTCCAAATATCACCATGGAAGATTGTCGTGTAGCCGTCACTGGCTAGCTGACCCACGGAGATTAAATTCTTCGTCAGGTCGGGAATATGTCTGACATTTTTCAATACCCATACAGACCCGCTCAGCTTGATTTTTATTGCACCTTTCCCTACAACCTCACATGATTGCTCATTACCAAGGTAAACTTTACCAAGATTTCCAGGAACATAATTTTCGAATAGTTCCTTCTGTGAGGTAGCATGAAAGGATGCTCCAGAGTCCAACACCCAAGACTCTTCTCTGTTCTCCAAAGAACATATCAGCATATCTCCTCCAGAGGCTGAAGCAATATTTGCCTCTTCTTTTGCCTCATGACCCTTCAATGCACTCTTGCACTGGTTTCTGTAGTGCCCGGTCTTCCCACAATTCATGCACTCGATCGACTTCGAGGTTTGGGAACTACGATTGGACTTGGATCTTCTTCCTTCTGATTTGTTGCGTCTGCTCTCTTTGGTTGAACTTCTTCCTCTTGACTCTGTATGCAATACAGAAGTGGTTGATGGTTCACCCGACTCTCTCCGCCGAATCTCTTCACTGAGAATCAAATTTTGGACATCATCAAATCTCAACTTATTGTTTCCCGATGAACTACTAACAGCCGTGACCGTAGCATTCCAACTTTCTGGTAGGGAAGACAAAAGTATTAAAGCCCATACTTCATCATCGAACTCGATCTCAACTGAACTCAACTGGGTTGTAACGGTGTTGAGCTCATTGAGATGATGTGCCACCGAAGCACCTTCGGTCATCCGCAGGTTGAACAATCGCCTCATCAAATGAACTTTATTTGAGACTGTTGGTTTCTCGTACATGTTGGAAAGAGCCTTCATGAGGCCTGCTGTCGTCTTTTCTTTTGCAATGTTAAAAGCAACATTACGGGATAACGTCAGCCGGATGGCTCCAAGAGCTTGTCTGTCAAGGAGACTCCATTCATCCTCCTTCATGTCCTCTGGCTTCTTTTCTGTGAGTGGTTGATACATATTCTTTTGGTACAGATAATCCTCGATCTGCATCTTCCAAAAGCCAAAGTCCGCACCATCGAACTTTTCAATTTTCATTTTTCCTTCGTCTGCAGCCATCACTTCGACTCTGATCTGACTTCTCTGCCGGATCGTTTCTGTATTTTTTGTGAACTACCATGTTTTAAAACACGTCGGTAGATAAATTGTAGCGTCGAAAAAATTGGTACTATTCACGTTTTTCAACGGAATAGTAACACCACACAAAAAATACAGAATTAACAATTTGGCTCTGATACCAGTTGTTGGAAAAAATACGCTGAATTTTCCATGAAGTCGGATCTATAAAAGTGAAATAAAAAATAAAAATTGGACACACCAAATTGATAAAGGAGTTCGGCCAATAATGCCTACGTCTCCGGACTACTGTAGATATTTTATTAGGAAGAAAAAAAATACACTCGTGTTTGCAAAACACTCTCAACCTTACTCACAACTCACAACTCAAAAATATACACAAAGGCTAAATTATTTGTAGCTCACTCTCTCTTTTTCTTCTTGAATATTGTTGTATTTTTGGTGTCTTTGCTTCATCATTTTCCCCTCTATTTATAGATGGGGATTGCACATATTTTTCCACATTTGTGTACTGATTTTTTCAACAAAAATCAGCACCTCCGGTTGTTACAATTTTCAAGCAATTGGGGCTGCTTCTTTTTTCTTCCATTGTGTGTTGTCAAAAGAAAGTGGGCTGTAGTTTCCCGTTCGTTTATTAGAATTTTTAGAATATTATATTATTATTTATTAGCATCGCTTTTATTTTAGTCGTAGTGCTCGACAGATTTTCCCTATCAAGTAAATTAGAATTAAATAGATGTCCTCGTCTATTTAATTTTTCAAATTAATTTGCCTAATCGAAAATTTTGGTTTAAGAAGATGTCCTCGTCTTCTTAAATTTTTTGTTGTGCTTTTGTTTTACTAAATCGTACTAAGTGTTTAAATTGCTTTGAATTTGCATCTTGTGCCTATGTGTAATTTTATGTCTAAGTATAATTTGTGTGCTTATTTATATGTAAGTGTTTAAATGGTTGCCTAAGTATTTATAGTCCAACACCCAGCCATAAACATCCTAAGAGTTGCTAAATTTTGGCCCATCCCCTTGATTAGAATTCTTGGCCCTTGTATGTCAGCCCATTTGGAGATTTAATTAGGCCACGTTGACCGGCTCTTCCATTACTCTTCTCCCCTATCGCCGAATTCCCATTTTTTTTCCGATCTTTTGGGTGAAATATTTTTAATCTCACGACCAATTCTCACCTTCATATACTCGGCCAGAACCAGATCGAAAATTCAGTCTTCTCACACATTTCACCTCGCGACGGAATTTCCCCAAAATCCGGTTACGCGGTTTCTGATCGTATCTGCCCTTATACTCCTTTACAAATTCGCAGAAACACCCATCGTCATCCTTAATTCCTTCGACCAAGCAGAACCGTCAATCGAGGCTCCAAAATCCGGCGACCGCGAGCTAGCACGCGATTAGCCGAAGTCCGCCGGGTGTGAACCATCAACCGTCGAGACTCGGTCAAGAGGAACCGCTGACGTCCGCCATTGACAAGGAGTCTCTGTCCGCTCGCAACCAGCTCGACGACGAGGAGAACCAGCACCGATCGATAAGCCTCCAACGCGGTTGACGAGAAGGCCGTGCTGCGGCCCACCAGGTTCCGATGAATTTCCGGTGCAACAGGCGAGTTCCGTTCTCCTCCCTGCCCGGCGACTCGTTTGTGCCCTGTTCACTTCCGGCACTCAACCAGCGGCGGGCCGCAACCTCCGACCAAAGGTAGCTAACGCAGGCGACCCTCGACTAGCAACGGGCCGTGACCAGCCGTCGTTCGCAGCAGACCCGGCGGACGACGAGGTATCCAATGAATCGAGCACCACCAGCGGCGAGGATGAGCCACCAGCGGCGATAGCGCACTAAAATGACCGAGAGCAGCACCACCAGATTTCTCGGTGAGAACGATAGCAGGCCCCTTTAGTCGCGACTCAACCCCGACTTCCGGCGAGATGACACCCGCGGCTGGAACAGAACCTCGTGGTTGGCGAGCGGCCCCTTTGGGTGGCAATCGAGGCCCCAGTTTTCGATGACATCCCATGAGCGAGCGGTTGCAAGCCCCGCCTCGCCAATCAGGCAGCAACCCAAGAAACCAAGAGCACAAGAACTGAGTTCTGAGGCTAAGGCGAGTGCCGACGATCGAGAGCGGGCCGAGCGGGTTCCGAACCCCTTTGTTGGCAGCAACAAGTCACGGCTGAGGCATCTTCGTTCCGGGCTGCCATGTTTGAGCCTGAAACTGTTAATCCTCTTTTTGTGTGGATTAGAGTGGTAATCTCGTGTTCTTTTTCTTTTTATTTAGATCCTTGGTTGTGCAATTCGAATCTTTGAATTGGGAATAAAATGAGATTAATGTATGAATTATGTGCTGTGGAATTGGATGTCTTAGAAATGATGTTTAAAAATTAGCGTTTAAAGGATAAACTTGGAGGCTATATTTATGTTTTCGGGTGTTTTGTTTGGCTTTATGTTGCTGTGATTTTAATTGGATTTTACTGTTGTTAGGGTGTGTATTTTTGAAGGTGTTTTCTGCTATGTGAAAGTGAATTTTATTTGCCTATGTTGAGTGAATGTTTGCCTTGCTTAGTTATTTTTTTTTTATTAGAAACAGAGAAGAAACTTGAACAAGTTTGGCTTCGATTTTGAGATGGCCGAGCTTTAGTTGTTGGTTAATAACTTGCTGCTAGTGTGAAATTTTGGACATGTTAAGTTTTAGTAAGAATCAGTTTTTACGTATACTTGAAGTGGTTAAAAGTTTAAGACATAGTAGAACATGTGTGTGTGCTAGCTTTTGCCTTATTTGTTTTGTATGACTGATCCTTGCTAAACTCATGAGCATGCTATATTTTCTTGAGTTTGAAGTGCCCAGTTTCAGTTTATAAAGTAGTTAAGCATACTTAAAGTTTAACNATTATTATTATTATTATTATTATTATTATTATTATTATTATTATTATTATTGCCTTAATTGATGAGCTCCGTTGTGGTGTTTTAGCATGCTGTCTTGAATGATTTTAAGAGTTTTAGATGCAGCTTTTAGGCCTTTTAATTGAGTATTGAAGTGTCAAGAATTAGCCTTGTTTTTGTTTTACTGGCCTCTTAAAACGTTTGATAAATTGAACCACGTGATGTGTTCAATTTGTAGTGGAAATGTGTTGTTTCATGCTGAATTTGATCTATCTTATCTGCCCTTGTTGTCTTAATTTATGTGTTTTACTTGTTCTATTTGATTTACTTGTTGTGTAGCCTAATCAACCCAATCAAAACCCTTAGTAATAATTAAACCCTAATTTGTAGATTAAGAGGAGTCGAGCCCTCGCCCTGTGCATTCACCATCGTCCTCTGCAGTACCAGGTGGGTTTTTATTAAAATTGTCTATGCAATAAATTGTTTACCTTACTTGTGACGATCAATGTATGATTACGAATCATGTAGCCTTCGATGTGAGCTGTACCGGCCGTCGAACGGTTATCCCGTATTTATGAAAATAAACCCGAGGGGTTACTCCTACTGACCGGGCATCGATGGAAGCCCGTGGGGCGATTCGATGTGTAGGACCGGAGGGCATAGATGTAGAGCCCATGGGGCATTCGAAGCATGACCCGAGTGAGGGCCTTCGATACATCTACCGGCAGTAGTCTATTGGTATAGATGTGCACATGAGTCTGAACACTGTGAATTTACGATGAAACCTGGGATACTTAAATTGATTCATATACATGTTGTGATCGTACTTCCTTTGTTACTATTGATATGTAAATGTTTATTGCATAGTGGTGAGCACTACGATTTCCAACTGTGCTCATCCCCACCTGAAATTAACGTTTCAGGTTAAGCAAGGCGGGCACGACGACGGAGTAGAGCGAGTGGTAGTCGGTCTATGAGACCGGTTATTAATTAATTTTGCCGCTATTATAATGACTATTTAGGATTTATGCCTTTTCGGACTTGAGTATTTATGAAGTATTGAGATACTGTTGGGGAGATGCCCCGTTGACATCGTCATGTCCTAAAACTTGAAGTTTTTTTTTTGGGAACCCGTTTGGGTAAAATGGTAATTTATGGATTTATGAATTTATGGACCCCGGTATGGGAGTTTGATTTATGTTGTGAATTGATGTTATGTCTGTAGACAATTAAATTTTGAGCCAATAAAATGGCGACAAGTGTCAAATTCCATGTTAAAATCAATTTAATAATTTTCTATTTTATTTGGGAAATTAATCAAATTTTAATTCCTAAATTAAATAGTTAATTAATTGATTATTTAATATATATTGTTGGCCAATTAAAGAATGCCACATGTATATTTTGAAGGCCAATTAAAGAATGCCACATGTCATTTTCTTAGAGAGTAAAATAAATAATTATCTCTGTAAATAATTATTAAAGAGATAAATAAGTGGAAATTCATGGACCAATCAAATTGAAGTCTTCTTTTCCAAGAGTCCATCTTCTAATTATCTCTTTAATAAGTAAATATTGGAAATTATGGACCAATCAAATTGAAGTCTTCTTTTCCAAGAGTCCATCTTCTAATAAATAAATATTGGAAATTATGGACCAATCAAAATGAAGTCTTCTTTTCCAAGACTCTCTCTCCTAACACCTATAAATAGGGACCCTCCCTAAGGTGAAAAATCACAATTCATATTCATATTTCAAGTTCCAAGTTCAAGAGCTCTAGAGAATTCTCTCAACGAGATTCAAGTGTTCTTGAAGATCCAAAGGCGTTCTTGAAGATTCGAAGGAAGATTCAAGCGCATTCAAGCTCAAGACCGACGTTCAATCTGGAAACAAGCTGCCAAGCCTCCGAATTGCGTTATTAAAGTCAAGACCGGCGTAGAGAAGATCAAAATCAACTTTGCGGTGAAGACCAAGGCTCGTGTTCTTCACGTTCTTGGAAAATTACGGTGCTCGATTCGAGATCAAGCTGTCAAGCCCTCGAATAAACGTTATTTAAATCTAAATTCAAGACCGGTGGAGATCAAACTGAAGATTCGTCTCCAAAAGTCTCAAATCCACTTGAAGATTGTTCTTGAAGAAATTAATCAGAGGAATAATAGAGATTTAGAATCCACTTTATTTCATTTGATCCGTTGAAATCCATTTGTACGAATTTCTCGTGTTTATTAATTTAATAATACGAATTTTGCGTTACAAATTTCTGGCACGCCCGGTGGGACTATCTCTACCTCTCATCTCTTTTCTTCAAGATATCCAAGTGCAACAATGGCTCCTCCCAAGTCAACTTCTTCAAGTTCTGCAAGCGAAAGTGTTGGTGTCACAACAAGAAGCATGGTAAAAAGCAAGAGTGTATCTCTAGAAGTAAATTCTCACCACGTTGAGGGAAACATGTCGCCTTTGAACCAAGAAGAAGATTTAAGAGACGATGTTTCATCAACACCTTTCTCAATGGAGGCACTTGTTATGATGACGAACGCATCAACCATTGAAGAGCAACTTGCAACCATGGCAAAAACAATGGAGGCATTGATGACGCATGTCCAAGATCAAGACTCCATGATCTTAAAGCTGGTAGAAAAGGTCGACAAGGCTGAGACTTGCCGTGCTGGGGGCAAGCAAGATGAAACACATGAAGATGAAGAAACTTCTAAAGAAGATGAGGTGAAGCAAACTGAAAAAGAGAAGACTACGTCAGAAATCCATGTTTCTGCAAGTGGACTCATACCAACTGACCAACTCAAAGAATTCATCATGGGAACCATCAAGGAAAAATTTGATGTAGGCTCCAAGTCGTCTTTAACTTATTCGAAGCCATACACCCAAAGGATTGATAGCTTGAAGATGCCTACTGGATACCAACCGCCAAAATTCCAACAGTTTGATGGTAAAGGAAGCCCGAAGCAGCACGTAGCTCACTTCATTGAGACTTGCAATGATGCTGGAACATATGGAGATCGTCTGGTTATACTATTTTGGTTCAAAACACGATGGTGTGCGACAAATATGTTATTCACATCAAATACTAGTGTCCTGTTCGAAACCATGCTTTTTCGGAGACGTCAAACATTTTTTCACTTTTGCTTCTATTTACTACTAATTTCCATGGCTGTTTTAAAGGTATACTATTTTGGTTCAAAACACGATGGTCGCGACAAATATGTTATTCACATCAAATAAAAGTGTCTTGTTCGAAACCATGCTTTTCCGGAGACGTCGAACAATTTTTCACTTTTGCCTCTATTTACTACTAATTTCCATGATTATTTTAAATGTATACTATTTTGGTTCAAAACACGATGGTGCGCGACAAATATGTTATTCACATCAAATGATAGTGTTCTGTTCGAAACCATGCTTTTCCGGAGACGTCGAACATTTTTTTCATTTTTACCTCTATTACTAGTATTTTCCATGGCTATTTTAAATGTATACGATTTTGCTTCAAAACACGATGGTGCGCGACAAATATGTTATTCACATCAAATAATAGTGTCCTGTTCGAAACCATGCTTTTCCGGAGANAATTTTTCACTTTTGCCTCTATTTACTACTAATTTCCATGGCTATTTTAAATGTATACTATTTTGGTTCAAAACACGATGGTGCGCGATAAATATGTTATTCACATCAACTTATAGTGTCCTGTTCGAAACCATGCTTTTCCGGAGACGTCGAACATTTTTTTACTTTTGCCTTCATTTACTACTAATTTCCATGGCTGTTTTAAATGTATATTATTCTGGTTCAAAACACGATGATGCGCGACAAATATGTTATTCACATCAAATAATAGTGTCATGTTCGAAACCATGCTTTTCTGGAGACGTCGAACATTTTTTCACTTTTGCCTTCATTTACTACTAATTTCCATGGCTGTTTTAAATGTATATTATTTTGGTTCAAAACACGATGGTGCGCGACAAATATGTTATTCACATCAAATAAAAGTGTCTTGTTCGAAACCATGCTTTTCCGGAGACGTCGAACAATTTTTCACTTTTGCCTCTATTTACTACTAATTTCCATGGCTATTTTAAATGTATACTATTTTGGTTCAAAACACGATGGTGCGCGACAAATATGTTATTCACATCTAATGATAGTGTCATGTTCGAAACCATGCTTTTCCGGAGACGTCGATCAATTTTTCATTTTTACCTCTATTACTAGTATTTTCCATGGCTATTTTAAATGTATACGATTTTGCTTCAAAACACGTTGGTGGGCGACAAATATGTTATTCCTATCTAAAAATAGTGTCCTGTTCGAAACCATGCTTTTCCGGAGACGTCGAACAATTTTTCACTTTTGCCTTTATTTACTACTAATTTCCATACGTATTTTAAATGTATACGATTTTGCTTCAAAACACGATGGTGCGCGACAAATATGTTATTCACATCAAATAATAGTGTCCTATTCGAAACCATGCTTTTCCGGAGACGTCGAACAATTTTTAACTTATGCCTCTATTTACTACTAATTTTCATGGCTATTTTAAATGTATATGATTTTGCTTTAAAACACGATGGTGCGCGACAAATATGTTATTCACATCAAATAATAGTGTCCTGTTCGAAACCATGCTTTTCCGGAGACGTCGAACAATTTTTCACTTTTGCCTCTATTTACTACTAATTTTCATGGCTATTTTAAATGTATACTATTTTGGTTCAAAACACGATGGTGAGCGACAAATATGTTATTCACATCAATTAATAGTGTCCTGTTCGAAACCATACTTTTCCGGAGACGTCGAACATTTTTTCACTTTTGCCTTCATTTACTACTAATTTCCATGGCTGTTTTAAATGTATATGATTTTGCTTCAAAACACGATGGTGCGCGACAAATATGTTATTCACATCAAATAATAGTGTCCTGTTCGAAACCATGCTTTTCCGGAGACGTCGAACAATTTTTCACTTTTGCCTCTATTTACTACTAATATCCATGGCTATTTTAAATGTATACTATTTTGGTTCAAAACACGATGATGCGCGACAAATATGTTATTCACATCAAATGATAGTGTCATGTTCGAAACCATGCTTTTCTGGAGACGTCGAACAATTTTTCATTTTTACCTCTGTTACTAGTATTTTCCATGGCTATTTTAAATGTATACAATTTTGCTTCAAAACACGATGGTGCGCGACAAATATGTTATTCACATCAAATAATAGTGTCCTGTTCGAAACCATGCTTTTCCGGAGACGTCGAACAATTTTTCACTTTTGCCTCTATTTACTACTAATTTCCATACGTATTTTAAATGTATACGATTTTGCTTCAAAACACGATGGTGCGCGACAAATATGTTATTCACACAAATAATAGTGTCCTGTTCGAAACCATGCTTTTCCGGAGAAGTCGAACAATTTTTCACTTTTGCCTCTATTTACTACTAATTTCCATGGCTATTTTAAATGTATACTATTTTTGTTCAAAACACGATGGTGCGCGACAAATATGTTATTCACAT
Organism: Striga asiatica; assembly: GCA_008636005.1. Classification (NCBI taxonomy): domain Eukaryota; kingdom Viridiplantae; phylum Streptophyta; class Magnoliopsida; order Lamiales; family Orobanchaceae; genus Striga; species Striga asiatica. The sequence goes on along the minus strand of BKCP01005061.1, from coordinate 6,251 downwards.
CAAATAAAAGTGTCTGGTTCGAAACCATGCTTTTCCGGAGACGTCGAACAATTTGTCACTTTTGCCTCTATTTACTACTAATTTTCATGGCTATTTTAAATGTATACGATTTTGCTTCAAAACACGATGGTGCGCGACAAATATGTTATTCACATCAAATAATAGTGTCCTATTCGAAACCATGCTTTTCCGGAGACGTCGAACAATTTTTCACTTTTGCCTCTATTTACTACTAATTTCCATGGCTATTTTAAATGTATACTATTTTGGTTCAAAACACGATGGTGCGCGACAAATATGTTATTCACATCAAATAATAGTGTTCTGTTCGAAACCATGCTTTTCCGGAGACGTCGAACAATTTTTCACTTTTGCCTCTATTTACTACTAATTTCCATGGCTATTTTAAATGTATACTATTTTGGTTCAAAACACGATGGTGCGCGACAAATATGTTATTCACATCAACTTATAGTGTTCTGTTCGAAACCATGCTTTTCCGGAGACGTCGAACATTTTTTTACTTTTGCCTTCATTTACTACTAATTTCCATGGCTGTTTTAAATGTATATTATTCTGGTTCAAAACACGATGGTGCGCGACAAATATGTTATTCACATCAAATAATAGTGTCATGTTCGAAACCATGCTTTTCTGCAGACGTCGAACATTTTTTCACTTTTGCCTTCATTTACTACTAATTTCCATGGCTGTTTTAAATGTATATTATTTTGGTTCAAAACACGATGGTGCGCGACAAATATGTTATTCACATCAAATAAAAGTGTCTTGTTCGAAACCATGCTTTTCCGGAGACGTCGAACAATTTTTCACTTTTGCCTCTATTTACTACTAATTTTCATGGCTATTTTAAATGTATACTATTTTGGTTCAAAACACGATGGTGCGCGACAAATATGTTATTCACATCTAATGATAGTGTCATGTTCGAAACCATGCTTTTCCGGAGACGTCGAACAATTTTTCATTTTTACCTCTATTACTAGTATTTTCCATGGCTATTTTAAATGTATACGATTTTACTTCAAAACACGTTGGTGCGCGACAAATATGTTATTCCTATCTAATAATAGTGTCCTGTTCGAAACCATGCTTTTCCGGAGACGTCGAACAATTTTTCACTTTTGCCTTTATTTACTACTAATTTCCATACGTATTTTAAATGTATACGATTTTGCTTCAAAACACGATGGTGCGCGACAAATATGTTATTCACATCAAATAATAGTGTCCTATTCGAAACCATGCTTTTCCGGAGACGTCGAACAATTTTTCACTTTTGCCTCTATTTACTACTAATTTACATGGCTATTTTAAATGTATATGATTTTGCTTTAAAACACGATGGTGCGCGACAAATATGTTATTCACATCAAATAATAGTGTCCTGTTCGAAACCATGCTTTTCCGGAGACGTCGAACAATTTTTCACTTTTGCCTCTATTTACTACTAATTTCCATGGCTATTTTAAATGTATAGTGTCATGTTCGAAACCATGCTTTTCCGGAGACGTCGAACAATTTTTCATTTTTACCTCTATTACTAGTATTTTCCATGGCTATTTTAAATGTATACGATTTTGCTTCAAAACACGATGGTGCGCGACAAATATGTTATTCACATCAAATAATAGTGTCCTGTTCGAAACCATGCTTTTCCGGAAACGTCGAACAATATTTCACTTTAGACTCTATTTACTACTAATTTCCATGGCTATTTTAAATGTATACTATTTTTGTTCAAAACACGATGGTGCGCGACAAATATGTTATTCACATCAAATAAAAGTATCCTGTTCGAAACCATGCTTTTCCGGAGACGTCGAACAATTTTTCACTTTTGCCTCTATTTACTACTAATTTCCATGGCTATTTTAAATGTATGCTATTTTTGTTCAAAACACAATGGTGCGCGACAAATATGTTATTCACATCAAATAAAAGTGTCCTTTTCGAAAACATGCTTTTCCGGAGACGTCGAATAGTTTTTCACTTTTGCCTCTATTTACTATTAATTTCCATGGTTATTTTAAATGTATACTATTTTGGTTCAAAACACGATGGTGCGCGACAAATATGTTATTCACATAAAATTATAGTGTCCTGTTCGAAACCATGCTTTTCCGGAGACGTCGAACATTTTTTCACTTTTGCCTCCATTTACTACTAATTTCCATGGCTGTTTTAAATGTATATTATTTTGGTTCAAAACACGATGGTGCGCGACAAATATGTTATTCACATCAAATAATAATGTCCTGTTCGAAACCACGATTTTCTGGAGACGTCGAACATTTTTTCACTTTTGCCTTCATTTACTACTAATTTCCATGGCTGTTTTAAATGTATATGATTTTGCTTCAAAACACGATGGTGCGCGACAAATATGTTATTCACATCAAATAATAGTGTCCTGTTCGAAACCATGCTTTTCCGGAGACGTCGAACAATTTTTCACTTTTGCCTCTATTTACGACTAATATCCATGGCTATTTTAAATGTATACTATTTTGGTTCAAAACACGATGATGCGCGACAAATATGTTATTCACATCAAATGATAGTGTCATGTTCGAAACCATGCTTTTCTGGAGACGTCGAACAATTTTTCACTTTTGCCTCTATTTACTACTAATTTCCATGGCTATTTTAAATGTATACTATTTTGGTTCAAAAGGTGCGCGACAAATATGTTATTCACATCAAATAATAGTTTCCTGTTCGAAACCATGCTTTTCCGGAGACGTCGAACATTTTTTCACTTNCTTTTGCCTCTATTTACTACTAATTTCCATACGTATTTTAAATGTATACGATTTTGCTTCAAAACATGATGGTGCGCGACAAATATGTTATTCACATCAAATAATAGTGTCCTGTTCGAAATCATGCTTTTCCGGAGACGTCGAACAATTTTTCACTTTTGCCTCTATTTACTACTAATTTCCATGGCTATTTTAAATGTATACTATTTTTCTTCAAAACACGATGGTGCGCGACAGATATGTTATTCACATCAAATAAAAGTATCATGTTCTAAACCATGCTTTTCCGGAGACGTCGAACAATTTTTCACTTTTGCCTCTATTTACTACTAATTTCCATGGCTATTTTAAATGTATACTATTTTGGTTCAAAACACGATGGTGCGCGACAAATATGTTATTCACATCAAATGATAGTGTCCTATTCGAAACCATGCTTTTCCGGGGACGTCGAACAATTTTTCACTTTTGCCTCTATTTACTACTAATTTCCATAGCTATTTTAAATGTATAAGATTTTGCTTCAAAACACGATGGTGCGCGACAAATATGTTATTCGCATCAAATAATTGTGTCCTGTTCGAAACCATGCTTTTTCGGAGACGTCGAACATTTTTTCACTTTTGCCTCTATTTACTACTAATTTCAATGGCTATTTTAAATGTATGCTATTTTTGTTCAAAACAGGATGGTGCGCGATAAATATGTTATTCACAGCAAATAAAAGTGTCCTGTTCGAAACCATGCTTTTCCGGAGACGTCGAACAATTTTTCATTTTTACCTCTATTACTACTCTTTTCCATGGTTATTTTAAATGTATACGATTTTGCTTCAAAACACGATGATGCGCGACAAATATGTTATTCACATCAAATAATAGTGTCCTGTTCGAAA
>BKCP01005050.1:673819-707879 GCA_008636005.1 Striga asiatica | reverse complement strand
CTGCCGAGTAGCAGGAAAACTGAACGCGCAACATTTTTGTAAAAATCATAACTTTATCGATATAGCTCGAAATCGAGAAATTCCAAAACTCAGGTTTAGAAAACTGAACATACTACATTTCATGTGAAGACCACATTTTCGAATAACCAGTCTCCAATAGCTTAAAATGCGACACAACAGATCAGCGAAAAACGTATTTTCACATAAAATACCAACGAATAAAAACGGATGTTTCGAAACTCGACGACGGTCAATATACTTTCTCGACAGCAAATAAACGAGCATATTGAGGTTCAACATGATACTCGATTTAACTAAAGTTACGAGCATAATTCAATAAACGAAACGACATATACGAGCCGGTAAACATTCGAAATAAATCCGACTTCAAACAAGAATTCGGAAACACGTAAGATATACATATATATCTATCATGTAATATACGAATACGACCGGAATAACGAGAGGGTTCGAAATAGTTACCCACTCTCGAAAATTCACGAGCTAACGGAGGAAAAACGGGCCGGACGACGGCTCGGCCGAACGGAACTCGGAAAAATGAAACGAAAAGAGACGAACGGTGAGCTCGCGATTAATGACGGTTGCTCGACGGCAAGCTTCGTCTCGCAAGGAAGAGAGCTCGTAGTGTTGGAAGTCACCGGAGTTGCTGCTGTCGATGCGGAGGAGGCTCGCCGGAAATGCTGCTGGGTTCGTCGGAGGAAGAAGAGCTCGTCGGAGTTGCAGCTGGTCGCGGACTGAGAGGGCTCGCCGGGGAGGAGAACGCTGCCATGGCCGCGACGTGCTGGTGGTGAAGGCTCGTCGGTGAATTCCACTTCGCCGGAAAAAGCTGAGTGGCGGGGATGATGATGGCGGTGAAGATGGTGATGAGAAAAAAAATGATGAGGGACGATGATGACCAGAGGAGAGATTTGAGATATGAGATTGGATCCAAAATTAGATTAATAAGAAGAACAACACATGAGTAGGGAGAGATTCTCGGATCAAATCATATGGAGCTGGAAGATGGGAAGAAGGTGATTCACGTGAAATAACATATACATACAAGATGTATATGTAATTGGAGAGAGAAAAATTGATGTTTATAAAACATACACACATTCACACAATACATGAACCGGGTTTTGGGTCACGGGCCGATTTGAACACGCAGGAATACTCGGGCTCGATTTCGTTCCAAACGGACATTCTCGGGCCCAAATTTGGTTCCAACAAAAATTTTCGGGTTCGATTACGATTCACGCGAACATTCTCGGGCTAGATAAAATCGTACGCTAATATATTCCGCTTTCGGGCCCGATAACGAATTCAAACGCACGAAAATAAATCTAACTCTCGGGCTCGGGTTCTCCAATTACTAATTTCGACAGTTCCNTCGGGCTCGATTTCGTTCCAAACGGACATTCTCGGGCCCAAATTTGGTTCCAACAAAAATCTTCGGGTTCGATTACGATTCACGCGAATATTCTCGGGCTCGATAAAATCGTACGCTAATATATTCGGCTTTCGGGCCCGATAACGAATTCAAACGCACGAAAATAAATCTAACTCTCGGGCTCGGGTTCTCCAATCACTAATTTCGACAGTTCCAATCGATCGCACGATAAAAATAAATCGAACTATAAATATATTTCACATATATTAATAAGAGAAAATAAATATAAATATTATCACAAAAATAATAATAATAATAATAATAATAATAATAATAATAATAATAATAATAATAATAATATTCTCAAATAATCCACAAATAAATGGGACATTACAACATCAACAACCATTTTCAAAGCTTCAAATACTCACTGATGTCGGGGGCCTCACTGTTGATATCAAATCCAGTAACAGAGATTGAAGATGGAAATTAATTGTATTATTGAAGAAATAATTTCGCAAGAAAGTAAACTTACTACAAGTCGGTATGTATTGGAAAAAATTACCGACTTCTGAAGAATTACCGACTTTCAAAGACCCAACTTCCGAAAGATCTTCAAAAGAACCGAAACCGACATCTGAAGCCAACGCAAGTAAACCGACTTCAGGTCAACCGACTATTACAAAGTTTGAATATTCCAACAGAAAGTAATCATTAGAAGCATCTGATTGGACCAACGAAACAAAAAGGCAATCATTGNTATGTTCACAAGAGTACAAAAGTCGGTTTTAGGCTGAAAACCGAGATCATCTTATGTTCGTGTACAATGTGTTCGAAAAGATCCTCGTACTATCATAAATTCTGCTATTTATAGTACGGTGGCTTTTGTCTTCTTGCTCAAAATGGATAAAGATGCATTTAATGTTGAGCTGCTTCGCTTGAGGCGGCGGGAAACATCAATGATTGCCTTTTTGTTTCGTTGGTCCAATCAGATGCTTCTAATGATTACTTTCTGTTGGAATATCCAAACTTTGTAATAGTCGGTTGACCTGAAGTCGGTTTACTTGTGTTGGCTTCAGATGTCAGTTTCGGTTCTTTTGAAGATCTATCGGAAGTTGGATCTTTGGAAATCGGTAATTCTTCAGAAGTCGGTAATTTGTTCCAACACATATCGACTTGTAGTAAGTTTACTTTCCTGCGAAATTGTTTCTTCAATAATACGATTAATCTCCATCTTCAATCTCTGTTACTGGATTTGATATCAACAATTGCTAAGTGTTATAAGATGTCCAAGAGTCATATCCATGCTGAGGAGTGTCCCTTTTATGAGGATAGGGGCGGAGCTATTGANATGTTTTAAATTGGGATTTTGAGAAAAATAAACTCTGATTTTTATAAATAAATTCGGTAAATTCTTTAAAATAAAACGGGGCGTTACAGATGTCGTCTGTTGTTCCACTTTATTCCGACTTATTTTGTATTGTTTACCGACATGAGAACACTTCGCATTTGACACTTACGGCATTTTGACATGGCGGCTCTTAAAAGACGTGTCCGCATTAAATGGGTCCAACGGATATAAATTTATAACGACATGGCGTTTCAGGATATGGCCACGTATGTTAATAATTACTGTAACGTTATGTCCTTTGAAGACACGTCCGTTACACGCGCCGTTTCCGGATACTTCTAACGGTCATAAATCAAAACCTATAAATTAAAGTCGGTTTCGATGCGCAAAAATCTTCTGTACCTTAAACTTCTTCACTTTGTCTTGTGCTGTGTCTGTAACCTTTTTCTTTGAATATTCTCTTCGTGCACTTGCGCTTTTCGAAATCTTCCCGTCAATCTAAGGCTCTCGAAAGTGTCGGTAAGAATTTACCCTAATCCTTTCCGTTTTCTTGTTCTATTTCGAATTTTTTCGTTTTTGTTATTGATTTCGGAAGGAAAAAATGTCGACACGAACTGAGGATAGTAGTAGTAGGACGATTTCTGATATTCCGATTTTAACCGATGAGGATTTGGAATTGCCTCTCGAGTATTATCGATGGGACCCTCTGTTGGTGAAGCGATTGAATCTTAATAAGGATATTATTGACGAGGACAAACGAGTTGAGGAGGATGCTATGTCGCTTCCAGACTATTGGAGACGTCCCGCCCGTCGGTGGCCTGAACCAATTGATGAGTATAGAGGAGAGCCAAGTATTCTTACGGATGCCGACATTGTCATCCTTCGAGAGGAGGTCTATATTCCCTCGTCGGTCAAACTGTTCGCGCCTTATCCAGGTGAAAGGATCACTTGTCCACCTCCGGGTTGTGTTGGCGTGTTCGCCGACTCACTGAGGTCTGGACTTCGGTTTCCTCTCCCGGCTCTAATTACAGACTATTTGAGGAGCTGGGGAATAGGCCTCTGCCAAATTGCACCGAATTCATGGAAGAGGATCATCGGTCTTATGGTGCTATTGAAGGAAAAGGGTTGGGACATGCCAACCGTTGAAGAAATTAGGAATCTATATTCATTCCGACGATGCACCGATAGACAAGTAGCAGATCCTCTAATTTGTTACGCTTGTGCGGGAAGACCTCAAGAAGGGCTGAAAATCGGCGACTTGGTTTCTGATACTCCCGAATCGCTTCATGGATTTCAAGAGGAGTGGCTATGGGTTGGGGGAGATTGGCAGACTCCAAAATTTTCGAAACCCTTAATTGATGGGATGACAATCCCCATCAATATTAATTCTGCAGTTTGTAAGTTTCTTGTTTATCTTTGTTTTTCTGAGTTGCTCTGACCTTGTTTATTTTTGTACTAACAGGTCTTGTTATTTGCAGCCAAAAGCAAGGGATCAAAACTCGGTTCGATTTTAAAGGAGAGGATCACCGAGTTGTTCAAGTTGAAGAAGACTCAGCGCAGCTTTAAGTTGATTTTGAAGAACACGAGACTGAAAGCTGCTGGTCTCTGTCCCGAAATTTCTGATAGTTCATTCCAACCAGGTAACTTGAATAAAATTTTTGTTTCTTATTTGAAGTCGGTTGTTTTCGGGATTAATAATAACTGATTTTGTATTTGCAGTTTATTATCCGCTCATTGGGGTTCTCGGTTTCAAGACCACCCGTGACGCTAGAGCTTTTCGTCAAAGGAGTCCGAATTTGGAGCTTCGAACTAAAGTCGGAAAGAGCAAGGAGTTGCGTCTGACAGAAATGGGTCGTAAGAAGTTGGTAAAGGCTTACCTGGAGAACCCGATTATGAATCCACCGAAAACCGACATCGGTGATGGTGCGACGTCGGCGGCTGCGATTGTGGTTCCGCAGCCGAATCCTCTGGCTATTGCAGCAGAAGGTCCGATGGCTGCTATTGCTGCTGCTACTGCTACTACGTCTGAAGAGCCTATTATTGAGGCTACTCCAGTTGAAAATCCGCCTATCATTAACTTAGCCTCAGATGAGCCTGATGGTGGCCAAGAAGTTATTGCGGAGCGTGAAGTGCCCATTACTCGGTCGAGGAAGAGGCGTGTTGAGGATGTTCCGGCTACTGAGGAACGGAGGAAAAAGAAACACGATGTTGGTAATCGTGGAAAGGAGAAGAAGGAACCCATTGTAGATCGATCTTTTTTGCCAATTGACGAAGAGAGATTTCTAAACTTCAGGTAGCCTCGGGAATTGGTCGAGAAGTGGTTCTCGACTTTCGAGTCAGTTGAAATTCCAGAGATATCAAGCACGGTTGAACTGCCTGCTCATGTCATTGATGCTGCTCGGGTCCCTATGATGGTATGGGATCCGAGATCCGAGATCGGTGTATCATCGCTTGCGAGTGCTTATAAGTTCAAATATGCCAAAGCTTGTCTCGGTCGTGCTCTCGTGAGTTTGATAATGGCTGAAGATGATTTTCGTCTTAATGCGGCTCAAGTCGATGAGAAGAAACATACACTGGAACTTAGAGATGGTGCACTTGCATCTCTAAGAGAAGAAGCAGCGGCTAAGGAGAAGGAGCTGCAGGTGAAAATTGATGAGCAAGCCGAGCAACTGACGATTGCTCAGGGTGAAATTGAGGCTTTAAGAGTGGATAAGGCTAGCCTTGATAATGATGTTTTGAAGTTGACTAGTCAGGTCATCACCTCCGAGCAACGCGTGAAAATGCTTGAAGAGCAATTATCTCGGTGTGAGAGCCTTCTTCGGAAAGAACAAGAAGCTCATGAGGTGACTCGGAAAAGTCGGTCCGAAGTTGAAGAACTGCTGAAGAAGGACCGAGATGCTCATCTAGCTAAACTCGGCAAACTCCAGGAAGAGAAGATTAAATTTGCCGAGGAGAAGTATAATGATGGTCTCCGAGCCGGGAGGATCCTTGAGGCAGAGGCGAACCGACTCAAGGCAAAAGCAGAGTCCGACTCTGAGGACGAGGACCGTGAATTTGAGATGAACACCTGTCTTAACCTACGCTGGATGGTTGAGCGTTTTGACGACGGTTTATACGACATTGAGGTTGTCCGTCAATTTCTTCTGCATAAGATTCAAAGCCATAACTTTAATCCCTCTATAGCAACGACTCATATCGAAGCCGATGAGGACGAGAAGAATTTCTGCGAAGGCCTTCTTGCTGCTATCAGAGCTGAAGCCGGTTTGGAAACCTCTGAATCAGATCGAGAAAGGGAGGCTCGTCTGCGTCGTGCCTTCGTCAACATGGTGCTTGAGGGCGAAAAGGAAAAGAAGTCAGAGCTTGCTAATGTTTTTGTCAAGACCTTATCCGAAGTTAGCTTGCAGGAAGAACTGGAGAAGATGACTCCTGAGCAGCTTCGGAAGTCGGTTGTGGCTTTCCTTGAAAGAAAAGTAGCAGAGCTATCTCAGAAGGATGATCAGCCGGTGGTGACCAAGGTGGCCGAAGTCGGGGAAGAAGATACAATTTTGAACAAGCATGTCCCTGTGACTCTTTCTGAGCTTGAACAGGCTGCTAAAGCTGAAGAAGATCGGGTCTTCGACATCATCAGTCGTGTCTTGTATGAGGAAATTGTCAAGAATGATGATGAAGAGGCAGCCAAAAAGGAGGACAATGCTGATAATGTGGCCAAGGCAGCTGATGAGCCGGCGAAGTCGTCTTAGCTATATTTACTTTTTATTGTTGTTTTTGTTTTTAAATTGTGTTCTCGGTATGTCGGGACACAATTCTTCTATTGTAATGAATAATATTATTAAGTATGAATGAAAATTTTCGTTTTAAGTATTTCCATCCATTATTTATACCCAGCATGGCATTTTACTTTTGCTGAATATCTCAAAGTATTAAGAAGTCGGCCAAACTTAATTTTATAAGTGGACACCATCTTTTCAGATGGAAATTTGGACATTATCTTATTTCAAATCAATCTTCAGGATTTGAATCAAAAGACAATCCAATTTTCATTTCAATTTGTCCATAACCTTCCCAAGTCACTGAACTTTGGTATTCGAAGGTTATTAGTTTGGTCGAGAAAGACAAATCTTACCGAGTTAACAATGCTCGGTTTAAATTTGAAATATCTTTCAGAAATTTTAAGTGTTAGTCTTGTCCAAGTTATAGGCTTGGCTACATAAAGACTAACTGTATACCGAGTAAAAGTATCTCGGTTCTTTTGAAGAAAAAAGCATTAGTCTTGTCCAAGTTTTAGCCTTGGCTAAATAAAGACTAATGATATGCCAAATTAAAGTATCTCGGCTCTTTTAAAGAGACTCTTTAGCACACAATTTTATTATATACATCAAAATGTGTACAGAGTCATCGTTACATCGAGAACATTCACTGGAAATATTTCTTCAGATAAACAGCATTCCATGGGTATGGAAGAATAAGTCCATCTGGCTTTTCAAGTCGGTAAGTACCTTTCGGAAGTACTCGACTGATCTTGAATGGTCCTTCCCACTTTGGTTTCAAAGGCCCCGGATCTGGTCCAGTAATTCTTTTAAGTACCAAGTCACCGACTTGAAATGATCGAGGCTTCATCTTCGAGTTGATATATTTTTCACTTTTCTGTTTGTATGCGGCATTTTTGAGTTCTGTCATGAGACGAGTTTCGTCTAAAAGATCTAGATTGGCTTTCAAGTTTTCTGAGTTGGTTCCATCTTGAAACTTCGTTACCCGATAAGTTGGAGACCCGAGTTCAACAGGAATGACTGCTTCTAATCCATAAGTTAGAGAAAATGGTGTTTCTCCTGTTGCGTGGCTTACTGTCGTTCTATAAGCCCATAATACATGTGGTAACTCTTCAGGCCATGATCCTTTTGCTGCATCAAGTCGAACTTTCAAGCCATTTTTGATAATCTTATTGATTGCTTCGACTTGTCCATTAGATTGGGGATGGTATGGCGAAGAAAAGAAGTGCTTAATCTGATATTCTTCACAGAGAGCTTCAAGTTGTTTTCCTTCGAACTGTCGACCGTTGTCGGTTATTATCGAACTCGGTATACCGAACCGGCATATGATCGATTTCCAAACAAAGTCCACTACTTTCTGTTCGGTTATCGTAGCTAGTGGTTCTGCTTCGGCCCACTTGGTAAAATAATCGACTGCTACAATAGCAAATCGAACACCTCCTTTTGCAGTTGGTAGTGGACCGATTATATCAATTCCCCATCTAGCAAATGGCCACGGACTATAGATCGATTTTAAAGATTCTGGGCTCTGATTTACATTTGGGGCGAATATTTGACACTTCACACATTTACGTACCCAATTCATCGCGTCTGCTTTCAAAGTCGGCCAATAATATCCTTGTCGAAGTATTTTGTACGCTAATGTTCGTGCTCCATGATGATTTCCACAAATTCCTTCATGGACTTCTTCAAGGACATATCGTGACTCTGGCTCAGTTAAACATTTTAGCAAAGGAAGAGAGTATCCTCGTTTATAAAGAATTCCATTATCCAGTGTAAACCGAGCAGCTCGTATGCGAAGAGTTCGGGCTTCTTTTGGATTTTGAGGTAAAGCTCCTGTTTCCAAGTATGTTATAATCGGTGTCATCCAAGTCGGTGATTTCCGTAACTCGGTATTTAAGACTTCGGGAACGGAAATAGAAGGCATTTCTTGATGACCGACTTGGACATACTCGACGTCATCTAATCCCGTACTTGATGCAAGTTTGGACAGAGCATCAGCTGGAACATTTTGTGAACGAGGAATATGTTCCAACTGAATATCAAATCGAGACATCGTCTGCCTTACGAGCGTCAAATATGGAAGTAACCGAGGTTCTTTAACTTCAAAATCTCCATGGACTTGATTTACCAGCAATTGTGAATCAGAGAACACTTTTAACTTCTTTACGTTCATGGAGTCTGCAAGATTTAATCCAGATAAGAAGGCCTCGTATTCGGCTTCATTATTTGTTGCCGGAAAGAGGAACTTGACAGAATGACAAAACATCTTGTTCTGAGGGTCAATAAGAATGATTCCTCCTCCAGCTCGATGTTGAGTTAAGGAGCCATCAACATACAACGTCCATGATTGCTCTTCATTGATTGTCTCGATTGCAGGAGTAAACTCGGCAATAAAATCAGATAAAACTTCAGCCTTTATTGCGGTTCTCGGTTTGTAATGAATATCATATTGACCGAGTTCTATGGCCCATTTGATTAGTCTTCCCGATGTGTCAGGTCGGTGTAAAATCGACTTCAAGGGATAAGAAGTAAGTACCGTTATTGAATGTTCTTGGAAATAAGGGCGTAACTTTCGAGCAGCGATAACGAGGGCATATGCTAACTTCTCCATCGCTGGGTATCGCAATTCAGCTTCATGTAAGGCCTTACTGATGTAGTAGATCGGATATTGTTGGCGTCCTTCTTCTCGGATAAGAACAGCACTGATTGCAGAATCACTTACTCCCAGATATAAATACAACATTTCTTCAGGTATTGGTTTCTGTAAAGTCGGGATTTGAAGAAATGTTTTCTTTATTCTTTCTAGAGCTTGTTGACATTCTTTGGTCCATTCAAAGCATTTTCCTTTCTTGATGGATTCAAAAAAGGGTTTGCATCGATCTGTTGACTTCGATAGAAACCGATTTAAGGCAGCAAGTCGGCCGGTAAGAGCTTGTACTCCTTTTACCGACGTGGGAGGCGCGAGATCCATTATAGCCTTTATCTTCATAGGGTTGGCTTCGATACCGCGTTGAGTAACTATATATCCCAAGAATTTTCCAGAACCGACTCCGAAAGTACATTTCTTTGGATTGAGCACCATAGAATATTCTCGTAGGACGTTAAACATTTCCTGTAAGTGATCAATATGATCGGCTGCATGAACCGACTTGACTAACATGTCATCCACGTAAACTTCCATGGTATGCCCAATGAGTTCGGCAAACATTTTGTTAACCAGCCTTTGATATGTGGCCCCAGCATTTTTCAAGCCGAACGGCATCATGGTATAACAATATAATCCCCGGGCCGAATAGAAAGAAGTATGTTCTGCTTCTTCAGGATCCATGGGAATTTGATTATATCCCGAATAGGCGTCCATAAAACTCATTAATTCATGTCCGGCCGTGGCTTCCACCATATAGTCGATATGTGGTAAAGGGTAACTGTCTTTGGGACAGGCTTTATTTAAGTCGGTAAAGTCAATGCAGAGTCGCCATGCACCGGAACTCTTTTTTACCAGAACAGGATTTGACACCCAAGTCGGGTATTTCGTTTCTTGAATGAACTTGTTGTCAACCAATTTCTGAACTTCTTCTTCAAGAGCTTTCTGTCGATCAGGATCGAGTTTGCGTCGTTTTTGGACCACCGGTTTAATTGTTGGATCCAAATTGAGTCGATAAGAAGCGACCTTTGGATCAATGCCTTTCATATCTTTGTGTTTCCAGGCAAATACATCGGAATTGGCTTTGAGGAAGTGAATGAGCCGAGTCCGTATTGGCTCTTGAAGATTACTCCCGATTTGCACCGACTTGTGGCAGACAGGATCGTCGATGAATATTACTTCAACCTCTTCTGATGGTTCAGCTCGTTCAAGTTTGCTTTTGTCCTTGAATTGAATTCGAGGATCAAGTGCATCTTCTTCTTTAATTGGCTCTTTTCCAGGACGTCTTCCACGATCACAAATCAGATCATTATTTGATTTCGCTGGGTCAAGTTCCATCTCGGTATTGTATGATTCCGAGTTGATAAGTGTTGAATTTTCTTGGCTTTCTTCAATATTCTCCATCATATGTATGGGCATACATGGTTCATGCCAAGGTTTGACCCAAACCATTCCACGAGCTTCGTACTGATCTCCGTAATGAGTTCCTTCTCCATTATTGGTAGGAAATTTCAGAGCATAATGAAATATTGAGACAGCAGCACGAAGTTTATACAGAGCTGTTCTTCCAATGATGGCATTATATTGATTTTTAAGATCCATCACCTTGAATGTTTCCATAATGACTTTGGATGCTTGTCCAGGAATTCCGAACCGAATTGGCATAGTAATTTCACCAAGGGTTGATGTTATTGTTCCATTAAAGCCTTGTACTTGATCCTTACAGGGTTTTAACTCGGCTGGATCGATTCCCATTTGTTCGAACGTTCGTAACATCATGATACTTGAATATGCTCCCGTATCCACCAACATGCGATGTATCGGTATACCGCAGATGGGCGCCGTAATTATCAAGGGATCAGCATGAGGGTGAGCAAAGTAACTAGAATCGTCAACATTAAATGTTATTGGACAATTGTTTCGAGCATTAATTTTATCTCGGAGGTCGGTCGTCAGAACAGTTTTGCCCGAATTGAAAGCTTTTCGAGCATATGCCTTTATTTGTCGCCGTGATTCGGACATTACATTACTACTGTTATTAACCCGAATAACATGATGAGAATCGTCTGGATTATAGTATCCTCCTCGACACATCGTTTCAGTAGTTATCATCGAATCTCTTTCTCTTTGATTCATCATGTATATTTCTTTCTCACTTGATCTCACCCGTTTTGGATTAATTGGGCGTTCTTCATCGTCGTCATCGTCTGGTAAATCCGGCATTCTTCCCTTCCATTTATAATCAACATTTTTGGCAAATCTTTGGACTTGAGGATGTCCAATAAGTCGCAACAAGGCAGAAAGTAAACCAAGGCATTCATCAGTATTATGACCTGCCGACTTATGGTATGAACAATATCTCGTCTTATCAAGTTTTTCTTCAGGTGTTCTGACAGGTCGAGGATCAGGAAGAATTCCTTTCCCTTTTAATTCTTCAAATATAGTTGCTGCTCCTGCCGAGAATACTGTCTGGTAGCTAGATTTGACTTCATTAAGGTATTTAGTTCTAGCTTCTTGCACTTCAGGGATCTTTGGATTCCCGAATCGAGACTTATTTGGTTTGAAGAATTTACTTTTCTTCTTTTTCGACTCTTGCCCGACTTCCGACTTCAGCGAAGAAAAGTCGATATTAGGAACCGACATTGATTCTTCAGCTAAAATATGCTGTTGAGCCCGAGCTAAAAAGTTTTGAAATGAAGTCGGTTTATTTTGACATATACTCCATCGGAACAATGAATTTGGCTTCAATCCGGCTATAGCTGTGACCAATAGCGTTTCAGGATGGCATTGCTCCATATTTTGTATGCGTTCGTTGAACCGAGTAATATAATCTTTCACGCTTTCATCATCTTTTTGTACAATATTTGCGATTGATTCCTTGGGAATTAAAGAAACTCGGGCCCCGATAAAATGAGAGCGAAAAGCCGTTCTCAATTGCTGCCATGTGGAATTTGAGTACCGAGATAGAGAATGATACCATTTTTGAGCTCGAGGTCCCAAAGTTAAGGAAAACATCCGACATCTGAGTGCTTCGTTTGCTCCATGAAGATCCATCCAAGATGTATATTGACCAAGATGAGCATCAGGATCGGAAGTTCCATCATACAAGCCAATTTGTGGAACTTTTACTTTAATTGGAATAGGCTCTCTGGTCAAATGAGGG
The DNA here is from genome assembly GCA_008636005.1 of Striga asiatica. NCBI lineage: Eukaryota > Viridiplantae > Streptophyta > Magnoliopsida > Lamiales > Orobanchaceae > Striga > Striga asiatica. The sequence goes on along the minus strand of BKCP01005050.1, from coordinate 695,558 downwards.
GCTAAAGGAGTTCCAACCTCTTGATACATCTCTTCTATCATTGGAGTTCGTCGTGGTGGTTCTCCGTGTTCGTCTTGGCAAGTCTCCAGTTCAGCAATTCTTTTTCTCAACATTTCTAACTCTTCTGATTCGCGTCTTTGGCGATTCCTTTCAATTAAACGACGTAATTTGTTTTGCCCACGACGAGCATGGTTTTGTTCGAGAGTATGTCGTAAATCAGAGGGTTGATCATGTCGTAATATTTCTGGTAACGACGGAGTTGGTTGTCGCGGTCGATGCCCAGAATGACTTTCTGCAGTTGCTTCTGATCGTACTGCTTCAGGAATATGTGTTCGTACAGGGACTACTCCACGATTTTGAGTTGCAACATCACGTTGTGATCCATGCGTTCGTGGATGAGAAGTTGCATGTGACGCAGCAGGAATTTCATTTCTTTGCGGAACTGGTGTAGGATGAGTTCGCGAATTAGCTGCTACGGTTGGTTCTATTCTCGTACGTGCCATAAAGTCAGTTAAATTTTTCAAGAACTCTGGATCTTGAAATAAAACTGAATAATTAATTGACGTAGACGGCACGGCAGAATTCCCAGTTGTATAAGTGGGATGGCGATTGATTCCAGCATCTTGGTTACGTTCGTTTCGCCCAGAATTCGACATCTTTTTCGTATGTTATTACAAAACAAACAATCAGAACGGAGGTGGCCCTCCTTCTAGCGCCAAACTGTTGTTGTCTTGAATTAACAACTTAAAATTAAACACAGTTGATGTCTAGAAAATGAAGATAAACGTTCAATTGGATTTTATTGATTATGTTCACAAGAGTACAGGAGTCGGTTTTAGACTAAAAACCGAGATTATCTTTAGTTCGTGTACAATGTGTTTGAAAAAGATCCTCGTACTATCATAAATTCTGCTATTTATAGTACGGTGGCTTTTGTCTTCTTGCTTGAAATGGATAAAGATGCATTTAATGTTGAGCTGCTTTGCTTGAAGCGGCGGGAAACATCAATGATTGCCTTTTTGTTTCGTTGGTCCAATCAGATGCTTCTAATGATTACTTTCTGTTGGAATATTCAAACTTTGTAATAGTCGGTAGACCTGAAGTCGGTTTACTTGCGTTGGCTTCAGATGTCGGTTTCGGTTCTTTTGAAGATCTTTCGGAAGTTGGGTCTTTGAAAGTCGGTAATTCTTCAGAAGTCGGTAATTTGTTCCAATACATACCGACTTGTAGTAAGTTTACTTTCTTGCGAAATTATTTCTTCAATAATACAATTAATTTCCATCTTCAATCTCTGTTACTGGATTTGATATCAACACTTACCTTGGTTAAAAATGGAGAAATCGAGTTAGGGCTCAAACTAGGGCTAGTCGCGGCTTTGGAGGTTAAGCTCACTTTGTGGTGTGATTTGTTCGAGCCAATCAAATCTAAAAGGCTTAGAAAATTCTAAAGAATACTTAGAATATGCTAAGCCTCGAGAGATTATGGCTGGAACACGAGGTGGCTGCCTTCTCTCCTTCCCCGGGGCGCGCGCGCGGGCAGCAGGGCTGGTAGCTTTGCTCTCGGTTTTCTCCTCCCTCCTCACTATTTTTCTCGAGCTCCAATATGTGTAAGAGCTTAAAATGGACTAAGGGAGGGGTCTTAAATAGGTGTTGAGGGCGGAGCTTACTATGTTGGTCAAGGGAGACCAAAGATCATGAGTTTGCCTCATTTTATGTGCATAGGAACTTGAGGGTGTTGGGGCATCTTTGCATGGAATATTTGGGTGGAATGGCAGGTCCTTTAGTGTATAAAAATGAGGTCAAATGGGGTCTGGTCCCAAGTGCACGAAATAGGGGGGACAAGGGCTGCACAAGTGATTAAAATATTCACTAGCCCACATGCACTACCATTATAATAATCCCCATGTTCATTGTCTTTGCTTAAACATTTCTTAGGGCAACTTAAGCTTAATTAGACCCTCATTAGGTCCTAATTACACGCCTGAGTTGGGCCATGAGGAAAGTGGGCCGAAAAATGGTGTTTTGGGCCTTGGAAGCTGGACTGGTCGCGCTGGGCGCTGGGCCTGGGCGCTGGGCACTGGGCGCTGGGCCCTGGGCGCGGGGACGCGGGCTGGGCGCGAGGGCGCGGCTGGGCTGCGCGGGAAATGGTGCTGCTCGGGGAAAATGACTTTGGGCTGAGTTGCAAGGGTTGGGAAAGGCTTCCAACACTTAGAAAATTTTAGGGAACTTATGCCAAGGCTTAGGACAAGCCTTGGGCTCGGTAGGCACGTGCTTGGCACGGCACGAGGCGCGGGTGCGGGGCTCGGCACGGGCGGCTCGGGTGAGCACTAGGGCTCAATATAAAATGTCCAAAGCTCGACTTTGGTATTCTAACACACTTAGAAAATATTCTAAGTATTAAAATATCAACTCTCAATTTTTTTGACTTAGGAAAATATACTCGGAACGACAACTAAGGTTCGTGTCCGGTAATTTCTCGAATTGACTCGCTATTATTTAATAACCCAAATTAATGGATTAACCTTAACTTATACTTGAGATAGAATTATTCAAAGAATAATTTATCATGTTTGAGCATTTAGCATAAATAATATAACTCGATAATTTCTGAAAATTACGGATGTCACTTATAGTCGAGCAGTGAAACCGTTCTAAATATCATTACTGTTTTGGGGCGTTACACATCTGCTCGATTTTGTTCCAAAGAGTATGGGCCTTCGACTCTGTGGCAACATGGTAGAATATGATGATATCCACCCACTGTCTGATTAAAATTACAGCCTTCCTGTGCTATTTTTTCCAATCGTCATCCTTCACGTCATCTGGCTTGCTGTCTCCCATTTCTACAGGACATACAGATCTTTGTAGAAAAGTATGTCCTCCATTTTTGGCTTCCAAATGGAGTAATTTGTTGCTGTCAGCTTCAACATGGTACCCACGTTCTCCTCCATTTAATTTACACTGACTGATACAGAGCCCAACTTAAGCTCTGATACCACTTGTTGGGTTCAGATGCGTAAATGCGGAAGGTGTAAATTAAAACACCAATGTGAAATGGTGAATAATAATAATAATCCCAGCAACTCAAGAATGACAAAAGAAAATCTCTTGCAATAAAACAGAAATAATTCTTTTCTAATGTGGAAGATCAGATTAAACTGCGACCACAGAGCATACTAAGAATATCCCAAATAAATAAAATATGCAAGAAAGAAGACACCAAGATTTAACGTGGAAAAACCTCCAATGTAGAGGAAAAAACCATGGGACAACCTCCGAGCAATTTCACTATATTTTCAAGATAATTACAATATCTTTTCACACTCCCCTACACTAGAAATGTAAAATATAGTGACCCAGTGAGACCCCACTCCTATTCAAATATTACAAACAAGGAGTAATAGAGATGATACCCAACCCAGTGTATTTTTTCCACATTCACAGGATTTACTCAAACACTCTATTTATACAACTCACTGAAAAATTTAACACTCCAGGAACTGAATGTTGTTCCTGTTATTTTTCTTATGCTCTTTGGTGTGTTTTGCTTCTGTTAAGAACCCCCTCTATTTATAGAGGGGAAAATGCATGTGAATGGATTAAATTTCCTGCTGCTCTTTCTTTTTCCTTAATGGTGGGCACCTACTTTTTTTTATTTTCCATTGTGGTATGCTCAGCCACCCACTTTCATTTTGTTTGTTTGGCTGGACCTACACAGGCCTCCACGTTTTGCGGTGGATTGAGAGGGCTGACGGACGACTCATTGACGGCGGTCCCATCGGCCATGGCAGCGTCGTCTGAGCTTTGCGGTGGCCGTCGTGCGTCGCGGTCTCGGGTCGCTGCGGCCGCGTGATGAGGATCTAGGTTTCTCATGCAATTGGTGGCTCATGGGCTGAACCCGTCGACGATGATTGTTCGTTGTTGTTCGTGGGCAAATTACAGTGGCCGGTGGCTTGCATGCAGCAGATTTCGGCTGTTCGTCCGCTCGCTCTCGTGGCTGACGTTGGTGGCTTGCTCGGCCCGAAAGGTCCAGGTCGCCGCTGCTACTCGATTTAAAGCAAAACGCTCGCGGCTGGGGTTCTGTGAGGCGATTCCTCGACAGGGCTGCTGTTCCATGTTCGTCGGGCTCGCGTGAGGACTATCGGGGATGCTGGCGGGAGTAGGGGTGCGATCTCCGACGGGTCTCAGCACGTCTCTGTTCGCGGTTGTTGCTCCTCACGTGTGGTTCACGGCTGCTGTTCGTTAAGATGTCGCTGGTGGGATGTGCTCGGTTGCTGTGGACGTCGGTGGGTTGCTCAATCTCATGGGCTCGCAGATCGTGACTTGTGTGTGCATCTCTGGAATTCTCGATGGCTGCACACGGCGGGGCTCGAGAGTTCTCGGCTATGTGTTACACGGAGGTTCTTGACCGATGGTGTTAGCGACTCCCGGCAGATGCTAGAAGCGATTCGCCAGCGGTTGATTGAAGGCTGACGTAGGGCTGGGAGTCGATTTCGAGATGAAGAATGGATTGATTTTATTTTTATTTTTTTTTACAGTCGATTAGATATATTTTTCTCGTCTGAGGATGTGTGGTAAACACGTTTGTAACCCAAGGGAAGAGAAGTGTTTCTTGAGAATGTTTTCTTGCTATTACAAAAGGCTAAATTTTCGATCTGTTAAGGTGCTATGAACGAAGGAATAGAGGGGAATTATTCAGAATTTTCTTCATGAAAGAGGGAGTGAAAGGGCTTATAGGTGAATAAATGAGAAGATTTTCTTTAATTAATAGCAAGGCAGTTAAGGTGATAAAGTGGGGATATAACTCACCATGATGGATGGTATCAATTAGCATCAAATGAGGGGATAAGGACACGGTCAAGGTGAGTGGAAGAATGATCTCTTACTTGCCATTGCTTTAAATAGCTCGCTATATAGCTTTTTCTTTTTGGAAAAACGCGACGTAGCTTTATGTATTTAGTGTTTTTCCAGAAAAGCTTACGCGAAATGTTGAAATGACACGCTTTCTTATGCTATTTTGCGTTATTTCACGCTATTGTGCACTACAGTGCGCTATATTTCTGCAACGACATTTGAACAATAAAATATTCAAAAAATCGTATTTTTTAGAAATCAGAGTCATATTTACAAATGACAACTAAAAACTAAAAATTGTGATATTGATTTCAAATTAAAAGTTTGAAAATGCAAAATCCTAAGTTGAATAGTGCATATTTATCGGTCTATTTTTGTTGTGTCATTTTATTTTTTGATATTTGATATTTAAATAAAGAATAAAAAGTTCATATAGAATGGTTAGAATTAAGTTGTAGTTAAATAAAAAAATAATAAATAAAATGCATATACTTAATATTATACTATGACTTACCGCTTATATTTTCGTTGTTTGTTTTTACTTTTTAGTATATTCAATTTATTATTTAAATATTTATATTATGATATTTACATTAAATATTTGTGAGAAATAATCCTTAGATGTATTTTTAAAGTCATTCAAATATTATGATAATTTTTGTAATCAACCATCCAGTTTTATTATATGCAAATATATTTATAATATTTCTATAAAAAAAAATTATACTCAAATAGCTTACACAACACGCAACGCTATTTACACTATGCAGTATAAAGACCAAAACGCGACGCATTACGCTATACGCGTTTTAAAACAATGTTACTTGCCAAAATAAGAATTTCAAGATTTGAATTTTGACTTAGAAAATGAGGCCAAATGATCACATGAAGGCCGAATTCCTCCACATACAAGGGCCAATTAATAGCTCATAATATGGGCTGAAGTTGCAAGGGAAAGTGGCCCACGAATAATACTCTAAGGTCCAAAAATTATGTGCTAAAACGGGTCAAAATAATACTACGCGATTAAACCAAATATTGTCGAATGAGTTGATGAACAATTGGTAAAATAAAATCGAGCTAGCACATAAATAATATCCAAGGAATTAAATAAAATAACTAAGGGATAGCAATTAAAGTAAACTGCTGATAAATAAAATAAAATACGAGAAATTATATAAATCGAAAGGACAACGGCGAACGTTTTACGATTGACAAGAAATAATGGCTTTAAACGACTTATAGAACTTATACTGGTGAAGTCATCCAACTAGTCGAAACAAGGTCAAATGGGGGGCTAAAGCATTAGAAATAATTTAAATAGACGGTCATGCCTACAAAAATCATACGACTTAAAAAATAACTAGACGAGGACACGTAAATAGACAGCAGAAGCTTAGACGAGGATTTGTCGAGCAAAACATCCAGAATAGAAGCGAGGTGATTAAATCTAAAAATATGCAAACTCGCCAAAAACGAATGGGGCGCTACAAGATTGCTTTCCAAGGGCATCCCTACACTTGGTGCAACAATAGAGTTCAAGAGGGTCTCATTGAGGAAAAGCTGGATCAGATCTTTGGCTCATTTAGCTGGCTATCCAATCACCCAAATGCTATTGTGAGTAATGTGTTGAGAAGTGCTTCAGACCATGGCATGCTTGTTCTAGACACTAACCCTGGACACCAATTAAAAGGCAAAAGACGATTCCTTTTCGATAAAAGATGGCTGACTACTGATGGTGTGGAGGATGTTGTAAAGAATGTTTGGGAGACTCCAACTGTAGGGACTCCAATGTACTCTGTCAGAGAGAAGTTGAAAGCAACAAGAGTGGCCCTTCTGAAATGGAGTCAGGCTCTTAAAAATAATAATAGTGATACCATTCAAAAGATCACTCTTAAATTAGAGGAAATGAGACAAGAGGGTAGCAACAAAAACTGGAATGAATGGGAGAGGATTAAGACTGAACTGGAAGAAGCTTATATTTCTAAGGAAGAATTATGGCAGCAAAAGGCTAGGAATCTTTGGTTTAAGGAGGGTGACCAAAATACCAAATTCTTCCATGCCCTCACTCTTCAGAGAAGAAAATTTAATGCCATCTCGTGGCTGGTAGATCAGGACAACATTACCTGGGACACCCAAGAGGAGATCGAGAATTGTGTGGTGGACTTCTATAAACAGCTTTTTACCTCAGAAGGCTTTAATGGAGATACTGGCATTCTCAATCTCATTCCTACTTCTATTACAGAGGATTTGAATTCTTCACTCATTGCCCCCGTGGAAGAAGATGAAATTAAGAGGGCACTCTTTGTATGAACCCAAATAAAGCTCCAGGAGAAGATGGACCCTCTCTTTTTCCAGCACTTCTGGCCAATGATTAAAATGATCTTTGTATTACCATTGTCAACTTCTTTACTTATGTATGTTACTTAAAAGCTGGAATCTCACTCTGGTTATTCTTGTGACTAAATGCATTAATCTTCTCTCTCTTAGCGAATTTAGACCCATCAGTTTATGTGGTGTCTCTTACAAAATAATATCTAAAATTTTAGCTTCAAGACTAATATCTTGCCTGAAATCCTGCATTAGTCCTAGCCAATCTGCATTTATCCCTGACAAACAACTTTTAGATAATGTCATTATGGCTCAGGAAGCCATTCATTTCTTGAATAGACACATGTCTCGGGGTAAAGCTTATATGGTTATCAAATTGGATATGGTGAAAGCTTTTGACCGGTTAGAATGACATAACATTATTCAAGTTTTGTTGAAAATGGATTTTCACCATTGTTTTGTAAATTGGATTTCTGCTTGTATCTCTTCCTCTGCATTCTCTTTTAATCCCAATGGCAGAGTTTATGGGTTCATTGTTTGTCCCATTTTTGTTGCATTTTTCGTTGTTATTTTACCTTTATTTTTCCTCCGTTTTAGGTCGTTTTTTTGGTTTTTAGTTGTTTTTGTAGTTTATTGCGTGTTTTCCTTCATTTTGAGTTTTCCGTGTTCATCTTTCGTTTTTCGGTTTTCTCCGACTTTTGTTTTCATTTCTGGTGTTCAGGTCTAAAGCTTTGGGCTGATAGGATTTCAAGAAATAAGTTTTCTGTGCAAGCATAATTAGCTAGAAGGTCTTGTTCGCGACCAGAAGGAAAAAAAAAATTCAATTCCGAGTTTGGACGAGCTCAAACGAGCCCAAAACGCAAAGTCGAGCGAAGCACGTTTTTGGTGTGCAGGTCATAAGCTTTGGGAGAATAGGATTTCAGGAAAATATTTGATGGAAAAGCATAATTGACTAGAAGGGTTCGTTGGCGACGCGTAGGAGAAAACGACACTCAATTTCGAGTTAGGACGAGTTTAAACGAAGTCGAAACGCAAAGTCGCGCAGCCCATTCCTTAGTGGCGCTAAGGCTGGCCTAGCGACCCCTTAACGACCCCAAAGGCCACTGCCCAGGCGACCTTAGCGTGGCTAACCCCTGCGCGACCAGATTTTTATAAATCTCGATTTTGCTCGATTTTTCCAGTACTTTACATTGGGACTCGTTTTTAGACCTAAAATAACACCCCAAACTCATTTTTCTCCTGATTTTCATCTCAGAACACACAACTGATCTTGGTTTTCACCTTCATTTCTTCATTGCTTTCGGATTAATCTTGTATCTCAGATTCAACTTTCAATTCCGTTTTAATCGTAAGTTTTTCTATTCATTTAATCCATGAATATGATTGCTGTGATTGTTGAGCTTGATTGTGTTGAATTGAATAAGAGTAATTAATTCGGTTCGCTAGGGATAGGGGATGATGTTTTGAATTCGATTGTGATTATCGTGCTTGTTGATCCTTCAATTTATGCGAGTTGTTTTTAAAAGGGTTTCATTTACGAATTATCATCCTTGATTGTTGAATGTTGTTGATGAGTGACACCTCAACTTGAAATTGATTTTCAATTGGACATGATTCATTCAGGTTTGATATTGTTAATTTGTAAAGATTAGTCGGTTAACCACCTTCTAGTCCAATTTAATCGACTCTTATAACCGAAAGGGGAGGAGTTGATCGATCAAGGCTCGTATATTCATAATTGTATTGCCTATGTGTTAAACGACTCGTTAATTTACCATTCACATTTATCCTCTTGTTGCGAAAAGTATTTGAGGATGAATCTCTGAACGAGTAGGATATTCAAATCCTTTAACCGAATGATCACTTGCCCGTTAATTGCATTTCGAACCAAAACAAATATCCCCGACTCCCTAGCTTATTTATCATTATTTGTTTCATTTTTTTGAGTTAATTTGTGTTTTATGCATTTTATGTTATTTCCTAGTTGATAGTTCAAACTCGAATCGTGATTAGAGTGTTTAGGATTTATTTTACTTTTGTGTTTGATCAACATCGAATCTAGATTCCGAACCGCCTTCATCGATAGATCGACCTGGAGAACGAATCCTTCGATTCGGTACTCGGTAAAAAAATAATTTGCTACGACAAATTTGGCGCCGTTGCCTGAGAAGACAAGTAGGATATTTAGTTTTGGTGTTGATTTCGTTTTCTTTGTTTCTCTTTATTTTGTGCTTGTAGCGTCCCGTTCGATTTATAGAATTTCTTGGATTATTCTATTTATCGAATTTTATTTATAAGATTATATTTATTGTATTAGTCGCGAGGTCGACTTAAATTCAATGTTGATGTACTCGATCGTTTTATTTTAAAACGTTTGTCGTTCGGCGATTTATGTTTAATCGCGTAATTCGAATCTAAGCAATTCATTTATTGGATTTTCGGATATTGGTGGTATTATTATTATTATTATATTATTGTTTGAAATAACTGCCTATTGTATTATTTCTAGACATATTTCGTTTAGACTTATTATGATTTAATTAGATGTCGTCTAATTAATTTAATGAGTCACTTAATTTTTATTTATTATTTATCGTCAATCGGATCGACGGAAAAATTCTTGTTATTCGCGTTGTAATTATATCTCGGCCCAAACGATTTAATTCTAGTCCTTATAATTAATTGTTGGCCCAAATTTCCATTTAATTTCATTGGCCCATTGTGAGATTAAAAATACCCCAATACCTAGCAAATCCCTTGGCCCAATTGGATGGGTGTCGAACAGATATTTTTCCCTTTTATTTTCCTCACGCGCGCGAGACCGAGTCACGCGCGAGTCATCGTCTTCCCCCTCGCGAAATGGTTTTCTGTTCCTGAAATCTATCCCTCAATCGCTCGTCTCGCTCGCCTCTCTGCATAAGACTCGGCCAAGGAGGGATAATTTTTCATTATCTTCTCCTCATCCTCAATCGCAGCCCCTATCAGTTTTTTTTTTAAAAAAAAAAATAAATTGGCGTGCCTATTTCCGGCGAGCAACCCTTCTCCGGCAACCTGTCCATCGCCGCCCATCGTTGAGGGTAGCATCACTCTCTGTCCACGAGCAGCCATCTCGGAGCCGTTCGTCGAGCTTTCGAGGTCCCGTTTCGTCCTCGAACTGTCCACCATTAATTCCGGCGTCATCTCCGAGCAGCCACCGCCGACCTCCGTTGGACCTCGAGAAACGTTCGCAAGCAGACCTTTGTTCGTCCGAAGAGTCCAGCAGGCGGTTCGTGAAGAGAAGCTGTCCATCGAGTTTTCGAGGTTCCCGACCGTCTCATTCGTTCGTCCCTTCCCCGAGCTCGTGAATTTTCCCGAAGAGAGGTAATCAGCGACCCTTCTCGATATATCCGTGCTCGTGTTTATTTGGTCGAGTATATTCGTACTCTTTGAATTCGATTCCTTATTGATTTTCCGGTTATTTGTCGGTTCGTTTATTTTTGTTCGTCAGGTTGTGATTTGTGAGAATTTTCGTGGAAATGGTTGGAACTCTCGTTTGATAATCCAACCTTGCTGCGGTGTAATGTGTTCAAGTGATTCAGAGTCTCAATTTTTATTTTCGAGCCGTTCTTTGGTCGTTTCGTTTTTCCGGAATAAAAACCTGGTTTTATAAAAAGTTTTTGAAACTCTGAAATCTGTTTATTTCATAAATTCCCCGAACCTGAACCTGCTCGAGCATCGTTGTCGATATTAGGTCGCTGATTTCCAGCTTCTGTTCAGCTGTTTCCAGAAAATTTTATTGGTCAAAATCGCAGGCTTGTTCTTTTAATTTTAGTAGCATGAGTCCTTTTAAAATTACATCCAGACATGTGGTGCAGTGGTCTGGTACGTGCATGTTATGTGCGAGGTCTTGGGTTCAACACCCACCCCCAGCAGCCCACCTCAGCCCACCAAGAAAGGAGACAAAGCGCGCGGGCCATTCGGCCCGGAACCAGCCCACGCGCGGCCCGATATCTTCTCAGCAGTCATGGCCCGCGAACCCGCGTCCCGACCTGATTCCAGCCCGCGTTGGCCCAGCGTTGGCAGGCCTGGCTTCGGCCTAGTTTGGGCGCGTCTATCGGCCCAATCCGCGAGCCCAGTCCACAGCTACCACCTTGTCCTGTGGCTTTTAATTCCCAGCGCGGCCCAGTTCGGTTTTTAGCCTAATTTTGAGTTTCGGAAGCCCGTTTTTAATACCGATTTCACTTTTAAAAATATTTTCAAATGAGAAAAATTTGAGAAAAATTATTTTAAGTCCCGAGACTCTATTTTTGGTCCCCGAGTCTTTTCTTTTAAAAAAATTTGAGAGTTCCAAGTCCACGAAAAATTTCGATAAAATGCCTTAATCATTATTTTAATTATGTGTGAGTCCTTAATGATTTTAAATATCAAGATAATATATTTATGAGATTATCTTGATTAAATGTAGGTGTTTGAGGAGTCGAGCCCTCGACCTAACGACTTGTTTGTGTGCTTTTTCTATCGATTTACCAGGTGGGTTTTATTTGAAACATGCTATGCAATAAATTGTTACCTTATGTGTAGTATGATCAATGTATGCCTGCGAACCATGTAGCCTTCGATGTGAGCTGTACCGGCCGTCGAACGGTTGTCCCCGTATTTATGAAATGAAACCCGTGGGGTTTACTCCTACTGACTAGGCACCGATAGAAGCCCGAGGGGCATTCGGTGTATAAGCCTGAGTGAGGGCTTAGGCGTAATGCCCGAGGGGAATTCGATGTAAGACCTGAGCGAGGGCCTTCGATACGTTTACCACCAGTAGTCTATTGGTATAGATGTGCACATGAGTCTGAACACTGTGAAATTATGATGAAAATTTGGGATACGTGATTGATTCTTATACATGCTGTGATCATACTATTTTTGTTTATGTTATGAAAATGTTTATTGCATAGTGGTGAGCACTACGATTTCCAACTGTGCTCATCCCCACCTGAAATTCACGTTTCAGGTTAAGCAAGGCAGGTACGACGGCGGAGTAGAGCGAGTGGTAGTTGGTCTATGAGACCGGTTATTAATTGATTTTGATTCCGCTACATTTATGACTATTTATGATTTATGCATTTTCGAACTTTGAGAATTTATGAAGTATTGAGATACTATTGTGGAGATGCCCCGTTGACATTGTTATGTCTTGAAAACTTTATGTTTTATTTTGAGAACCCAATTTGGGCGAATTGATGATTTATGGATTTATGAATCCCGTTTGGAGATGATTTATGTTATGGCAATGATTTGAAATAAATGAAAACGCCACAAATGTTTGAAATAAATTTTGAAAAATTTATTCGGATTTTTCTAAAAGTCCGGAATTTCTTTAAAATCAAAGTGGGGCGTTACAGTGCTTTTCGTGTTTGTGTTCTTTCTCTGCATCTTTGTGTTTTTGTCTTTTTTTTTCTTTCGTGTTTGTGTTCTTTCTCTGCATCTTTGTGTTTTTGTCTTTTTTTTCTTTCTTTTCGTGGCTACGTGTGGTTGTTCTGTTCTGGTGTGCAGGAAATATGAACTTCAACCGTGTGTTTCCCTTACCGCACACTCAATCCTGGGTTAACGAGCTGAGCTATCACGCCGGGTATCACATCCAATCATACTCATACTCTTCCGAGCAACGTGGGACACCTTCCCGGTCGAGCAGCCTTATGAGTCCCACGAGTTTAACGAGAAGCTCGACCGTATTTATGCTTTTGCAGCCCAGTGTGCCTGTCTGAGTAATCAGTCACCTACTTACTATGATTACTCAGTCACCTCCTCGAATGCTTGCGTCGGTTTGAGCTACGATTCTTGGGACTATGGCCAGACTTTGTCATATCCTTACGAGCAGCAATGGGATTCCGTGCTTGTCGAGCAATCATATGAGTCCCTAAAGGACTCCTCAGAGTACAATGCAAAGCTTGATCAGGCTCTCGCTCTTTTGACATCCCAGACAGCCCATAGGAGCAATCTTGAGTCTAGAATCGAGAACCTAATGGAGCGCATGCAAGCCCTAGAGCATCGAGTTGACAATTTCTTTTCCGAGCCCACTGCTCAAGGCAAATCTACACATAAGAATGAACCTCGGGAGGATGCTTTGACGTTTGATGAAAAACTCAACCTTATTCTTGCTCGCATGTCTGCCCTAACAACTCGAGATGAGGAGATTGAGATCGGATGTGCTCGACTGAGTTTGCAAATGGAGATTTTAATAGCACATACCGACTCAGTCGAGGCATAAGTCGACAACCCCCACCTTATGCTTGATGCTCAAGATCGTATTCTAAAGCAAATGTGTGAGGCTGAAAACAAAGATGATGCACTACCTAGAGACGGGAATGATACATAAGAAGAGGAGGTCCATGGGCTTGATCAAGAATTCACAAATTCTCAAGTCCCTCCTCCCACCAATGAGTTGGAGCATTCACCTTCGAGGGCATTACACTGTGATACTAGGTGGGTTGGATTTAGCTCGATTTGCTCCACTGATGCGCTTATAATTCTGGAGGTTGGCGATAGAGCTCGGATGGGAAAAGCTCTGTGTCTTAAATTGGGGATTGCTCGTGCCCAAACCCGTTTCATCCAGAACATAGCCACCCGGATCCACCGTGCCCACCTTCTTGCCACACTGCCCATGCTACCACTGCTAGAGGATACGAAGGCGTGGCACGATCGTCACTTCTTTTTGGACCCCGACTGAGTTCGTCACAGGTTTTGTCAAAATAATGACGTTAAACAAGCACTGTATTGTTGAGCATGAACGAAAGGCTTGCACGTGAATGCTTATTCCCCTCGACGCTACTTCGGTTTGCACACCCTTTTTTTTTTTATCTTTTTTAGTTGCTTCTTCCTCGTGTCTTTTCTTTTGAGTTTTGTGTTCTTGTATTAGCTACTAGTATTGGTTCATGATATGAATTCCCAGTTATGCGTTGAAACAATGAGGTCATTGCCTCATTTTAAGTGTGGGGAATTTACTTGGATTTTGCATGCTTATGTGGTGGACTGGTCTAGTTTTAGGTTTTTGTGTTGTTAAGCATGGTATTGTTGAATTATCTGATTTGTTGATGAATGTCTGATGAAATTGAAAAGTTGTGATGACGGACGTGTTGGTCATTGCCTCGATATATGCTTGATTGCTTTGAGTGACATTTATTTGCCTTATGAGGTTTGATCCTTACTCTTCTTTCTTGTGAGATATTGGCCATATTCTTGAATGATTATAACTTGCCTTGAGTTTCTTTGAAAGGAAACGATTAGAGTTTGAAATTGCGAAAGTGATTGAGGCGTTTTGTTTGATTAGCTCTCTTTAGCCTTGTTCTTAATCCTAAAAGTGCATTTTTCCGCTAGTAACCCGTTTGAGCCCTGAGCCTTTTCTTGTTAGCCATGCATATATTGTATTAGATTGTTGACGGATTTGTGTGATGATTGGTGAAAATGGTGTTATTGAATAAGGCGAGATTGAGTTGAATATCTTTTGCTTGACTAAAAAAAAACAACAAAAAACAAAAAAAAAAGAAGAGAGAGCTTGCAAGTCGAATCGAATGGATTTTGCTCCTCTTACTAGTCGATTCATGTTGGTGGGTAATGAGCATTGAAAACTACTGTAGGACGCTTGGATGACCACCAATAAAGGTCAAGTGACGAAATACAACTTGACTTGATCATTGACGTGTTGTATGTGGTGTCTTGGTTGGGTGGAAAGTGTGTTGTCATGGTTATTCCGGATGAGTAGCGGAGAGCTCGAGTAATCTATTTACTTGAGAACTTTGATTGTTTATTTGAACTTCTTGTCCCATATATATCCTTAACTTTACCTAAAGCCGTATTACAACCCGTGAAGTCCTCTTGATTCGCAAGTCTTGAGCTTTGATTGTTTTCTAGTAATTTAAACGATTGGCAAGCATATGTTGAAACTTGAATATCGACCAATTTGAGCGAACCTATCACATATTTATGTAAGAAAAATGAGTGAGGCATATATATGTAATCTATGTGTTGAGAGTTTGTCATTTCAAGGCCAAGTCGATATTTGAGGCATATGGTCGTACGGTCGTTGGAACTCAACCCGACTGAGTTAGACATTTTGAGGCTCTTCTTATTTGAAACCGTATCTATGCTCGTCTTGTTTTCCTTTCTTTTTGTTTGGGAGGAACAAAGGTTTAAGTGTTGGGGAGTTGTTTATCCTATTTTTGTTGTATTTTCCGTTGTTATTTTACCTTTAATTTTCCTCCGTTTAGGTCGTTTCTTTGGTTTTTAGTTGTTTTTGAAGTTTATTGCGTGTTTTCCTTCATTTTTTCCGTGTTTTTCTTTCATTTTTTAGTTTTCTCCGTTTTTGTTTACGTTTCTAGTGTGCAGGTCTAAAGCTTCAGGCTGATAGAATTTCAAGAATAACTTTGCTACCATAATTAGATAGAAGGGCTCGTTGGCGACAAGCAGGAAAAAGCGGAACTCAATTCCGAGTTCGGACGAGCTCAAACGAGCCCAAAACGCAAAGTCGCGTGAAGCATGTTTTCGGTGTGCAGGTCATAAGCTTTGGGAGAATAGGATTTCAGGAAAATATTTTATGGGAAAGCATAATTGACTAGAAGGATTCGTTGGCGACGCGTAAGAAAAAACGACACTCAATTCTGAGTTCGGACGAGTTCAAACGAAGTCGAAACGCAAAGCCGCGCAGCCTAGTCGTTAGCGGCGCTAAGGCTGGCCTAGGGACCCCTTAACGACCCCAAACTCCACTGCCCAGGCGACCTTAGCGGCGCTAAGGGGTTAGCGGCATTAACCCCTGCGCGACCAGATTTTTATAAATCTCGATTTTGCTCGATTTTTCAAGTACTTTGCATTGGGACTCGTACCAGACCTAAAATAACACCCCAAACTCATTTTTCTCCTGATTTTCATCTCAGAACACATAATTGATCTTGCTTTTCACCTTGATTTCTTCATTTGTTTCGGATTAATCTTGTGTCCCGGATTCAACTTTCAATTCCGTTTTAATCGTAAGTTTTTGTATTCATTTAATCCATGAATATGATTGATGTGATTGTTGAACTTGATTATGTTGAATTGTATATGAGTAGTTAATTCGATTCGCTAGGGATAGGGGATGATGTTTTGAATTCGATTGTGATTATCGTGCTTGTTGATCATTCAATTTATGTGAGTTATTTTTAAAAGGATTTCCGGTTATCATCCTTGATTGTTGAATGTTGTTGATGAGTGACACCTCAACTTGCAATTGATTATCAATTGGACATGATTCATTCGGGTTTGATATTGTTAATTTGTAAAGATTAGTCGGTTAACCACCTTCTAGTCTAATTTAATCAACTCTTAGAACCGAAAGGAGAGGAGTTGATAAATCTAGGCTTATATAAAATGGCTTGTTCGTAACTGTATTGCATATGTGTTAAACGACTCGTTAATTTGCCGTCACATTTATTCTCTTGTTACGAAAAGTAATTGAGGATGAATCTCTGAACGAGTAGGTTTTTCGAACCCTTTAACCGAATGATCACTGCCCATTGAATGCATTCAAACCAAAACAAATATCCCCGACTCCCTAGCTTATTTATCATTGTTTGTGTCATGTTTTTGAGTTAATTTATTTTTTATGCATTTTTTGTTATTTCCTAATTGATAGTTCAAACCCCAATCGTGATTAGAGTGTTTAAGATTTATTTTACTTTTGTGTGCGATCAATATCGAATTTAGATTCCGAATCGCCTTTCTCGAGATATCGACTCTGGGAATGAATCCTTCGATTCGGTACTCGTAAAAAAATAATTTGCTACAACATTCATCACTCCATCTAGAGGCATTAGGCAAGGGAATCCTCTATCCCTTTACTTTTTTATTATTACCTCTGAAGCCCTCTCCATGTTGTTCGCTTCTAAAGTCCAAGCTAGCAGGTTCAAAGGATTGAGAATCACAAGAAGAGGCACCCCTCTTACCCACCTCCTATTTGCAGAGGACACATTGGTCTTTTGTGAAGCTACATGTTCTCAAGCTCCAGGATTACTGCATATTCTTCACAGATATAAAACCTTCACTGGGCAGCAGGTTAACTTTCACAAATCAATAGTTTTTTTCAATAAGAATTTCTCCCCTACTTTGAAGAGAGATATTTGTTTGGCTCTGGATGGTATCTCCTCTCACAGGTCTTCTAGATAACTGGGCTCACCACTTGGGATGGGCAAACCAAAGAAAGAAGCTTTTGACTATGTGTTGACAAAAGTAATAAAAAGGTTGGGAAGTTAGAAAAACAAACTCCTCCCCCCTGCAGGCAAAGAGGTGCTCCTCAAATCAGTTATTTGTGCCTTACCAGTCTTCACTATGTTCTGCTTCTCATTGCCTAAAGGACTATGTAAAGAAATTGCTATGCTGAGTGCAAGGTTTTGGTGGAGCTCTGGGGAAGATCAGAAAAAAGGGATTCATTAGAAAGCGGCACCATGTTATTATTACAAAAGAATATGGTGGCCTGGGATTCCAAGATATTAACCTATTCAATGACTCTTATTTTAAAGCAAATCTGGAGGTTAATTTCCAAACCTAATCTTTTGGTTTCTAAAATCTTATTAAGAGAAATACTTCCCCAGGTGTCATGTTCTTGAAGCAGGAAAAGTGAAGTCTGCCTCCTGGATGTGAAACTGCAGGATGGCAGTTAAAGAGAAGTACAAATATTTTTTCCGAAAGGAAGTGAGAGATGGTGTCAAGACAAAAATTGCCTCTGATTCCTGGGTACCCTCTCTCCCCTCTGGTTACCTAAGATTTGGCACAGTGATACTCCTCTGGTCTGGGTCCATGAGCTCCTTGAACCAGGAAGAAATAGGTGGAATGAGGAGCTTGTTAGAAGTTGCTTCTCACATGATGAAAGTAAGGCTATTCTAGCCATCAACACTCTGAACTCTACTTTCAAAGACAAATGGATTTTGGAAGGGAACTCCAATGGTTCAATTTCAGTGGCTAAGGCTTACTCAATTGTCTATGAGGAAATTGCTATCATTTAACAAGCTGAATGTAGCACTAACATAGCCAAAGACTGTACTGCTAGAAGAAGATGTTGGTAGCTGAATATTAAAGGGAAGATCAAACATGTCATATGGAAATGCTTCTCTGGAGCCTTACCTGTCAATACTATTGAGGAGTAGAGGTCTTACAATGGATTGCATCTGCCTTTGTTGTGGTGAAGAAGAGAAATCTGTTGAACATCTTCTCGTCCATTGCACTAGAGCTATGCAAGTTTGGAAAGCCTCTCATGTGGACTGGGACAACCTACACTCCATTAGCAACAAGTTTAATACTGGTGGTGGTGGATCTCTTCTATTGACCATTCAGACATTTCAGAAGCCAAAATTCAGCTTTCAACCTATATACTCTAAATGCTTTGGAAGGCTCGTAACTTGTGGGTTTTTCAATAGCTATGGCTTCCTGTGAAGACCATCCTGCACTCAGCCTTCAAGGAATGATTGGAGTTCACCAACACGAAGCTTGTGATCTAAACTCTTACAGGTTTGAAGGTGACTTGGCTAGGTTCTTCATGGTTCAGTGGCTCAGTCTCTTCTTTCCTTTTCCTTATTCTGCTTCTGATTGTGCTTCTTTGGTTTCTTGCTGCTGGAGGACTCGAGCATTCCAGCTTGCCATTGGTGGTTTCTGTTAGCTTGTTTAGTTTGGTTATTTGGGTGGTTTTATTTTGTTTAGTTGGATGCTTTTTAGTAGTTGTTTGTGATTGTATTTTAATTCTGTTTAGTTTAGTTGAGTGATTTTTAGTTGCTGATTGTGCTTGAATTTGAGGTCGCCTGCTGCGGTTCTCCCTTGTATTCTCCTTCTTGGGACCAATCGGTTCTCCGATTTGTAAAACGGTTTTTATTTATTGAGTTCATCTTTCGTTTCAGAAAAAAATGTAATACATATTATTCACATATATAATATTATATTTGTGAAGATGTTAAATTAATGTGTTACTAGACATATTTTTCTAGCATCATACATATTTAGAAAACTTTTAGGTGATTTCACATTTTTTAAGAATAATATATGATATTTTAGATATTTTTCCGTATGTTATATAATATTTTCGGTATTTTTAATATATTAAGTATGCATGTTTTATGTTCCTTTATACAAGCTAATTTTATATTATTTACAATAAATCGATATACGCAAATTATATGACATGTTATCCCAATATCTTTAATTTATAATTATTATTTAATATTATTTACATGTGCGATATCGCACGGGGTAGGTAGTAGTACATGACTAAGGGGGTGATTTTTTATGAATCCAACTAAAAAAACTAATCAGAACTCAAATTTAACTCAACTTTAACCCAACCTCACTATCCTCAATATTATCAATATAATTAAATAATATCAACCAAATTCTGACACATCACATTAACTTTAATTCACTGTTCATCCACTCACATAATTTTAACTAACCATCACTCCCAATCATTTTTCTCCTACGTTACATCAAATCAATTTTAGTTATTTTAATATATCCACTAACAACTAATCATACCACATTTTTTCAAAATTAATTATAGTTAAAAAACAAACCAAATAAAAAACAAGTTGAATCCATAAACAGTCACCCCCTAAATTCGTTTACTTAAACAATAATTAGCATTAGAAAGAAAAATAAAAATTTCAAGCAGTTGTTGCATAAGCCAAAAATCTCTTGTTTTTTGGTCTATCGCCAAGAAAATAGAACCGAAAGAGGAAATCCCATTCACATTTTTTTTCCAGAATTGCTATTTGTCGCCCCAAATTACTAGTTGTTGCCTAAAAAAAAATAATAAAAAATAGTAAATTTACAAAAATATCCCTATTGTAAAAAAAGTTACTAGAAAAAAAAAAGTATTCAAACGTCTAACATTAAAGCTCGGAAGCCAAAGAAACGTCCAGAAGCTAAGCTTGGACGCCATAGAAACGTCCAAAGCGGAAGCCCGATTGTTAAAACAAACGTCCAAGTGCTAAACTTGGAAGGCAAAGAAACGTCCAAACGTGGAGCCCGACTCTGAAGCTAAACGTCTAAAAGAGAAGGGGCAACACATGTAAAACTTTTGAAACTCAAGCTTATCATAGAGTTAAACATCCCATGAGAAAGCTTAAGGCCATAATAAACGTCCAAGGTTTAAGATTTGATGCCACACAAACGTCCTATCGTGAAGCTCGACTCTGAAAGCAAACGTCCAGGAGCAATGCTTAGAAGGCAATGAAACGTCCAATGTGGAAGCTTGACTGTGAAAACAAACGTCCAAACGTGAAGCTTAACTCTAAGCTACACGTCCCAGGATAAAGCTTAAGGCCCTATGGAACATCTTAGAGTTAAGCTTTGAATCCATGCAAACGTTCTACTGGGAAGCCCGACTGTGAAGAAGAACGTTCACAACGAAAGCTTGTATTGGTCATAAACGTTCAAAAGCAAAGCTTGCCAACAAAAAGAACATCCAATGGAAAAGGGGTCGGGTCCAGGTCGGCCCTCGAGACGGCTCGCTATATTTTCCTTCTTTTTTTTTTTTAATTGTTGACCGGGTCAAGCCGGCCCGTGGACTGGTATTGGATCGTTGGCAGCCCGTTAATCTGGGTCGTTGAAAGTTTTTTACCGTTTGAGATCGAACTATCAGATTTTTATTTTTTTTTGAAAAAAAGAATTCGGTTCCACGGTCTGGGTCTGGGTTCAGTTTTGACCTGGCCCACCGGTTCCACAATGGTTGGCCAACGATCAAATTTCCAAATCTTACTGTTAGATCATCTTGACCGTTGAGATCCAATGGTCAAGATTTAGTTATGAAATATAATCAATATCTAATTAGTTTATTGATAATTATGATAGTTGTGAATAGACCTCACTTAGACTATTGATCCAACAAAATGAACCTCACTTTTTAGTGAATCAAAGTAGAGGTATTGTATGCACGTTCCTGTTTATATCTTACGAGTTCAAAGTACTAGCCATGGCGATGGGATGGCCCAACCCGCCAGTTCGACCCAAATCGATCGAATCGGCCCTGAGCCGACTTGTGGTCAACAGGCCCAGAACTGAGCCCGTAGTTTGACCGGGTCAGTTCTTTGCCTCATGTACAAAAATTTTTAAACCAGGCCGGCCCTCGAGACAACCTACCATATTTTTCTTTTTATTAATTTTTTTAACCTGTGGACAGTGTCGTGCCGGACCGAGTCGGACCGGTTCGTGGCCGTACCGAGTCCGGCCGATTCGTGGCCGTACCGAGTCGGGCCGGTTCGTGGCCCGATATGGGACCGTTGGCAGCCCGCTAATCTGGCCATTGAAAGCTTTTGACCGGTGGAGATCCAACTGTCAGTTTTTTTTATTTATTTATTTTTTGTAAATTCGGTTCCATGGTACGGGTCCAATTTGGACCCAGCCCGTCGGTTCCACAACGGTTGGCTAATGGTTAGATTTTGGATCATCTTGACCGTTGAGATCCAATAGTCAAGATCCGGCAGACCCACCGGGCCGACCCGGACTCGGATCTGGCGGGTACTGTAAATTAAAAAAAAAAATTGAACAAAATTGAAAAATTCAAAACA
>BKCP01005050.1:661895-673794 GCA_008636005.1 Striga asiatica | reverse complement strand
AAAGTTTTTTTTTCACACCTTTCACGATATCTTCCTCTCTTCTCTACTATTTTCTAAACTCTTGAAGTGCTAATGTTTAGGTTTTGTGCTCAGTTTTTAATAATTAATATCTTAAAACAAACGGCAACACATTAGATGTATGTTATTAATATATTTTATATCACCTTGGTTCCTATATAGTTTGATAATTTTTAAATGCAAATAAAATATAGTAAGAACAATCAAGCTTCACTTAAATTTCATGCTTAGTAATACTTGATCTCCAATTGATTCTTTTCCTGTTTAAAAAAAATATTTGAAATATGGGTATATGGTTTAGTTATGAAATATAATTAATATCTTATTAGTTTATAGATAATTATGATAGTTGTGATTAGACCTAATAGACTGTTAATCCAACAGAATGAACCTCACTTTTTAGTGAATCAAAGTAGAGGTAATGTATGCACGTTCCTGTTTATATTTTACGGGTTGAGACTACTAGTCATGGCCACAGGCTGGCCCAGCCCGCCGGTTCGATTCGAACAGACCGAATCAGTCCTGAACTGGCCCATGGTCAACAGGCCCAGAATTGAGCCAATAGTTTGACCTGACCGGTTCTGGGCCTTTGGCCCGGCGGGCCGGGTCCAGGCCGACCCGCGAATATTTTTTTTATTTAAACTTACTTAAATTTGTTGATATTTTTCTTAGTCTTATTTTATATTATAATTAAAATGGTATGAAAGGTTAGATAAATATTATTTTGAGAAAAAACTATATTATATTTTATTTGAATTTTAAATTTTCAATGTTAGTTGCACAAATTTAGTCTTAACTAAAATTTAGAGTCTTTTACATCCGAATCGTTCTTTTTCGATTTTATGTTCATAAATTTTCAACTATCTTGGTCGGTGCCCGTTTTTGGACATCAAATGCCGCGGGCTGACCCGGTTTTTGGACATCAATTATTTTGTCAATGACCCAAGGGTATGCTCTAAATGTCTTTTTTTACTCTGGATGGACCAATAACACACGAGTTAGCTTCTTTGTATCATGATCTCGAAGTGATTGAATATCATATTCGTTGTCCTTAGCCAACTTGTAGAACTGTTGTATCATACTCCTTTTCCTAAATGAGGCCCTCTGGAGCTTTGCCTTGTAGTTGTAAATTTGTTTGATGTGACAGTTGTCCTCCAGAAATGATTGTTGAACGGCCAACAATATGTTTTGTGGCTTTGTTTGAGAAAGAACCATCGACCGATTAAGTTTTTTTGCTCCAACACTAAGACTGCTCATTTGTTGATGTCCCTCTGCATATTCAGCGGGCTCATGATTGGATCTACCCTCATCACATTTCATAATCCAACTCTGGAACTTCGAATTTGGAGTCAAGTTTTTCAATATCTATATATATATAATTGTTGGCAGATGCATTAAATAAAAACATTTAATAAAACCTCATTTCGATTTTCCGCCAAAAACCGTTACAAACTTTATCATTTATATCTCTCTCTCTATATTTTTTATACATGGCCAAAGGTCCGGCCGGCCGCCGGTCAAACCCGTTGACCACGGGTCCGGGACCGGTCGGTATTTTAGACGGGCCGTGTAGGGGTCATACATTTCACGACCCGGCCCGGCAGGTCTGGGCCGGGCCGGGTCAATGACCATCCTTTTTCTATTTTTTTTTTTCTTTTTTCTATTGTTTTTCAAAAAAATAACGGACCCGGCCCAGACCGGACACGAACCCGACACGAGTATAGATCCGTGCCGGTTCAGGGTCATTATTTTCGAGCCCGCCGGGCCGGGTCGTGACCTAGCCCGGGTTTTGGCCATGTCTAATATTTAATTACTAACAGTAAACTTAATAATATTAATTGTTGTTTACCATCTTTTTATGTTAGAGTCTTCTATTATTATTTTTATTATTATTAATCCACCATATGTAATTAATGCTAAAATATTTCATTGCACTTTTTCAGGGGACTTCATTAAACATATACCCAATTTAACTGAGTAATAAAAGATTCAATTAAGACAAAAATCGTTACATTTTATATTAACTGAGTAATAATTATACTATTTTATTGTATCATATAATATTTATCATTAAAGCTAATAACTAAAGTTTACACTAAATGATATATGAAAGTTAAATAAACATAAAAAGTTATTGTAAACTTTTTGGTAAAATTATTTATTCTAAAAGTAATATTATATTTTTTTTTTATCTTATTTAGCAATTTTATTTTTAAATAAGTTAATTTATTTTAATGTTATAGTAAAATTCTTTAAAATCGCACGATCAAATGTTATAATAAATTTAATATTTTTAAGCTAATAAATTGGCGATCTCTCAAAATTACATTATTTCTTATATTTTATGTAATTAACATAGTGGTTCATATGAAATCAAATAGTTATGTACTATTTATTTTAACCAATGATCAAATTTTAAAACATAATATCATTATCTAATTTATAATTTTATTATTATATGCATAAAGATAATTTATAATACTCTATGTTTAAAATATAATATCATTGTGTAATTTATATATCATGTTAATACTATATGCATAAATATAACTTATAATATTCTATTTACATTGTGCAAATGCACATGGTCGAATACTAGTTACCGTGAACTCACAACCACAAACAATGGTCTTTGTGTTCTTTCTCTGTCTTGGCTTTGGAGTCCCTCCATCTTTCGATTTCTTTCTGTTGGCCCAATTACATCTGAGCCTCACACTGGTAGGTAAATGCTTTGAAATTATTTTCAGCTCATACCCTGAGTATATGGCAAGAAAGTAGTAATAATGCAGAGTTTCACTATAATTCGCATGTATATGTCCGTCTTCAAAATACTCCGTAAAATCTTCAAATTCATCCTGTAAATAATTAAATTACATAATTTTATTATCACATTTCATAAAAAGTAACTATTAATAATAATCATATATCATATATGTGATAAACAAAGAAAACTATAAAATTCAGTTGCAGAAAAACAAGCTTTTGGTTCAGACGTTTGAACTGCATATAAGCTTTAGATTTAGACATTTCAGAGGCTTCCAAGCTTTCAGTATTTACGTTTTCTCTTCACAGTCGAGCGTTCAATTTAGACGTTTCATGGGTCAGGTAGCATGACAATAAAACGTTATACCTTATGTAAGCTTAGCTATCAGACGTTTAAACCACGTTGGAGCTTTTACCTGGGACGTTTCTAAACGAAATTTAAACCTAATTTACTCCTCTTCATATATTCATTCTACCATACTAATCAACCCATCACATTGATTTAATGCAACATATATATAAAGAGGGTTTAATTATCTAATTCCTAAATAACTCAAACACTCAAAAATCAAGAGATCCATTCGTGAGTGAAAATCAATGTAAAAAAACAAAAACAAATAGGAGTTAACACAATTTACCTCATTTACTTGTGTTCCCGATGATGTTGGATTAATAATCATATATCATATATGTGATAAACAAAAAAAACTATATAATTCAATTGCAGAAAAACAAGGTTTTGGTTCAGACGTTTGAACTGCCTATAAGCTTTAGGTTTAGACGTTGCAGAGGCTTCCAAACTTTCAGTATTTACGTTTCTCTTCACAGTCGGGCTTTCAGTTTAGACGTTTCATGGGTCAGGTAGCATGACAATAAAACGTTTACACCTTATGTAAGCTTAGCTATCAGACGTTTAAACCACGTTGGACCTTTTACCTGGGACGTTTCTAAACGAAATTAAACTTACACCTCTTCGTATATTCATTCTACCATACTAATCAACCCATCACATTGCTTTAATGCAACATATATATGAAGAGAGTTTAATTATCTAAGTCCTATAATAACTCAAATATTCAAAAATCAAAGAGATCCATTTGTGAGTGAAAATCAATGTAAAAAAAAAAAAAGGGATTAAGGTAGAGATTGGTGAGTTAAGTTTTAATGATGAGGAAGAAGGAGATTGATGAAGATGTGGATTAAGGTAAAAGTGATGAAAAAGGAGATTGATGAAAGTAAAAATAGTAATTTGGATAAAAATAGGTAAAATATTTATATAGGACAAAAATATAATTTCAATTATTATAAAATTAAATTTTAGGGTAACAAAATTTACGGCAACAAATAGCAACACCTTTTTTGTGTCAATAAAATTCTCAATAATATGACTTTCTTTTTTCTTAGTTTGATTAGATTGAAAAGTCAGCGTAGGATAGGAAAGAGGCATAGTGGGTACCGACCGTGAGCAGCATTTGTTGTGGGGAATATGCCATTCAAATGGGTTCCTTAAATTAAACGACATTCTGGGAAGTGGGAAATTCGCTAAACTCCAATTTCAATCCCTCGTGTTTTCCTTTTTTCTCATTGTATAAACAGAGAAGCATATTTCCGGACTTGTCTTCTTTTGTGGTCCGACCATTTATTAAGGTAAGTTTTTCTCGAGGGCTCATGTACAATCTGTCTTTCCATCATCGTATAATTAACAAATTAAACATGTAAAGTTTGATTCATACCTGGAAAAATGTTAAGAGGGTTTGTTTTGAGACTGCTATTTCTCGATTGTCGGATGTTCGAAAAAAAAGAGAAAATTTAATTTGTATTTTTTTAGCCAATATTATGTGCAGCAAATCCTACTTGAGTGATTTAATCGGGGACTTCTGATTCTGTGTGCTTTAAGGTGTCACCACTTGTTTTCGGTTTATGACTAGTAGAGCTTAATTAATATAAGTTCAGTTTTTGCTCGTACTTCCCATAAATGTACTTCTTCCATTGTGGCTGATTTTAACTTCTGATTTGATTAGTTTTGAGATTATTAGCATATCTTCTATTTTAGTGGTTTATGTTACATTAATTGAATTGAGTGTTCCAGAAATAAAAATTCTTAGAATCTAGTTTCTTGGATTTGATCGAGTATTAATCTGCATAATTAAGTGAATTGCTTTATTTTGTGATATTCTGTATGACATTGAACTTGTTTCTTACCATTTAGTATACCATACATGATACATTTCATTCCTGTTTGCCTAACTTCGCATTGAATTTTTCTCACAGGATTCGATTAAACTGTCTTGGTTGTGCACGTGTATCCTGCAAAAGAGAAGACCAAGAATTTCTGAATCAGGATTATTGAATAATGGTTCGAGAGGGTATCATGGGATCTAACAAACAGCCTGCTGGTTTACTAGATACTCTGAATATAGAGACAGTTAGGACTATCTTCACGCACACATATCCATATCCGCATGAGCATTCGCGGCATGCTCTTATTGCTGTTTTTATAGGTTGCCTATTCTTCATATCATCAGATAACATGCACACTCTCGTTCAGAAATTAGACAGCAATGTAAAGTGGTGGTCAATGTATGCTTGTTTGCTCGGGTTTTTCTATTTCTTTTCTTCTCCATTTATCGGAAAAACAATCAAGCCAAGCTATTCTAACTTCAGTCGCTGGTAGGTACATTTTTTCCCTTAAAGAACAACCACTATCTATTTATTTAGGTGTTTTGTCAATAATTTTGTATGTTTTGCCTTTCAGGTACATAGCATGGATTCTTGTGGCTGCATTATATCATCTCCCTAGTTTTCAATCGATGGGAGTTGACATGAGGATGAATCTCTCTTTGTTTTTATCCATTTATATATCATCCATATTGTTTCTTATCATATTTCACATCGTATTCATTGGCCTCTGGTATATTGGCCTTGTTGCCCGTGTGGCCGGGAGGAGACCAGCCGTTCTGACAATTCTCCAAAATTGTGCTGTAAGTCCCATGAAAATGTGCCCTGTCTAAAAAAATGTTGCCATCAGTTCTTATTTTTGTCGTTATGTGTGTAGGTTATAAGTGTAGCATGTTGTGTATTTTATAGCCATTGTGGCAACCGTGCTATAATAAGAGAGAAGACATTTGAAAGGAAACACTCGGGTTGGTTTACGCTGTGGAACAAGGAAGAGCGTAATTCATGGCTTGCGAAATTTGTTCGCATGAATGAGTTTAAGGATCAGGTTTGCTTGTCTTGGTTTGCCCCTGTTGGTTCTGCTAATGATTATCCATTTTTGTCGAAGTGGGTGATTTATGGCGAGGTATTATTTTTGTTTGGCTGTTTGTGAATAAGTGTGCTTTTCTTGTTCACTCTTATTGACATGGTTAATGTACTTATGCTTCTGTTCTTTGTGTTTTCACATGTTTTCAGCTGACTTGCAGTGGTGGCCCGTGTGCAGAATCGCCAGCTGAGATCTCACCCATATATTCATTATGGGCTACTTTTATAGGCCTCTATATTGCCAATTATGTCGTGGAAAGATCAACAGGGTGAGTGTCAGCTTATGGCCACTTCAAAATGGTTGCCTAAGATTTATGGTTTAGCACGGTCCGTGATAGGGCGTTAAGCATGAGTTGTGGCTTAATTTGACCAGTTTGTCATGTTTTGTTTAAATGAAAGGATAATTATCATCCACAAGTTTGGTTTATTACCACAAAAGGAAAAAAAAAAAACAAAAAAAAAACCGTAGTTTTGATTTCGGTTGACATTTTATTCCTATGAAAATAACAATTTTTTTCCCTAAAAACCAATTGACAATAAAACTAAGAATAGCTCCTTAAATTCAAGGCTAAATCAGACATTAGGGTGGTTCCTGTAAATTTTATAAACACATTTCCAATTAGTGCATGTGTATAGTTAACTCCATATATGTTTTGTGTGTGATTTTTCAACCGGTGTCTCTCCTAACACTATTTTGTGGTGTCTTAATTTTCAGTTGACTAATATGCTGTTTTTCGTGTGTTGAACATTAATAGTTGGGCTCTTACACACCCTGTGTCACAAAAAGAGCATGAGAAGATGAAGAAAAAGCAAATGAAGCCTGACTTTATGGATATGGTTCCTTGGTACTCGGGGTAATTTTTCTTCTCATTTTTCTCTGAAGCGCATATACACTTCGCTCAATCTTCAAAATAGTAATATATCTTTTTGATGCTATGATGTAGGACATCAGCCGATTTATTTAAGACAGTATTTGATCTTCTGGTATCAGTAACTGTGTTTGTTGGGCGTTTTGACATGCGTATGATGCAGGTATGCCTAATATTTCATGCGGGTATGCATAATGTTTAGTAACATGAATCAATATTTCTTCTATTAGGTTATGATTAGGTACCCTGAATGTGTCATTTTGTTCAAGAATCTTGTGATGGTAGAACGATTATTTCCTTTTTCATTTTTGATATCCAAATGTGTTATAGAATGATTTTTTTTTTCCTTATACAAATTATGTTACATTGATTCTTTTAGAACTTCAAATTCAATGTGAAAAATGTTTTGTAATTTTAATATTTTTTGCAATGATTTTATACTGATTTTTGACTACTAGCTTTTGTTATATCCTATTTATGTTTTTTAGGCAGCAATGAGCAGGGCTGAAGATGCAGCAAATGGTGGGGATCTTTTGTACGATCAGTTTAATGAACAAGATGAACTATGGTTTGACTTTATGGCTGATACTGGTGATGGCGGAAATTCTTCATACAGTGTGGCACGACTTCTTGCTCAACCATCGCTTAGAATTCGGGCTAATGATTCTCTGGTGACACTCCCACGGGGTGACCTGCTTCTTATTGGGGGTGATCTCGCGTAAGCCATTAATGTTTTATTGGATTCATTTTGTGTAGGTCTTCTTTTCTCATTTGAATGATGGGGTTGTCGAGCTTATGTGACGGAGAGACGCGCTTTTCTGATGTGTTCATTGAATATTCTGACATGTGACAAACTAGTTTTTGTGTGTCAATAAAAGGCAGTAATATATGACGTTGTTAACTGTTATGTAGAATACTTGGGGTGCACAAGTGTCATAAAAAGACCTGCTCTATGAGCAAATTGATAACGATTAACAGCTGTTTAATTATGCCATTTTCGCTGGCTGCTTTTTAGTCTGTTTATAATCTATTTACCTTGTTCAATGGTTATGGCCGTGGACAGCTTCTTTTATGACCTGTTTGGTGTGGTATTTGGTTGTCCGGTGTATAAAAGTTACTGCAGTTTTGTGTCTGCAAACAGTTAATTTCACTGCAATCACTTTCTAGAACTGCTATGTTAGTACTTTTGTGTGATGTTTACTTAGGATTACTTGGTTATTCCTGCAATTACTGTGAGTTACGTTGAAGTACAATCACTATATGTTTCAATCAGTAATATTGCTCGCTTTTACAATTTGATACGAGTAGTTGGAAACTTTTCTTATGTCTCTATTTTATGGAGGTCCAAAAAATAAAAATATGAGGACAAAATTATTCAGGTAGTGGGCTGAGGGAAAGTTCAAATCTGACATGTGCAGGTGTTTGTTGATCAAACTAGCTTGTTTTATTTTTTTGGTTGATTTTCTATTGCTTGTATAATGGCCAGACCTGCTGGATTTAATTATATCACTTTACATGGTGGCATATATACTGGACTCAGTATTTTTCCTTTCTCAGGTATCCTAATCCATCTGCTTTTACATATGAGAGACGCCTTTTTCGTCCTTTCGAATATGCTCTACAGCCTCCTGTTTGGTATAAGGAGGAGCATATAGCAGTAAATAAACCTGAATTGCCAAGCGGGGTATCAACACTCGAGCAATATGAGGGCCCACAGGCCTTCGTCATACCCGGAAATCATGGTTCGTCTTAGTTCCTATGTTTAGTTTTTACTTCATTTGGCTTTTGCATATCTGTTGTTTGTGTGTTTTCGGTTGAATGGTTTGTTTTGCCTTCGTTCTTGTATAGTTTTTATGTGATGTAATAGATATCATTGTTTTTATAGATTGGTTCGATGGGCTTCAGACGTTCATGCGGTACATTTGTCACAAGAGCTGGTTGGGTGGTTGGTTTATGCCACAAAAGAAAAGTTATTTTGCCCTTCAGCTGCCAAAAGGATGGTGGGTTTTTGGTCTCGATCTTGCTCTCCATTGTGATATCGATGTCTTTCAATTCAAGTTCTTCTCAGAATTAATTAAAGACAAGGTATGGTGTTGAGTTTTGTATTTAGCTCATATCAGTAATTGAAAGGTTGTGAGGTGCTAGTTTCATTGAAGCAAGGCACTTCAATACAAAAAGATTATTATACATGTATATCAAAGGGAAAATAGAAGTCTCAGAACAAGAAAATGATGGGAAAAAAAATCAAATTTCAGTCCCCCGCAGGACTTTTTTTTAGGAAAAAATTAAAAGGTAGATCAGAATGTTCCAGAAAATTTGAAACGGTGATAGAGAATACCAGAAAATTGAGTCTGCCAGAGACAATTTCCAGAAACAAAAGAAAATGAAAAAAAAAAAAAATTACAAAGCAAAAAACAGATAATAGTTAACAAAAAAGAAAAGATAGCCAACAGTGTCAGCACCCAGAAACCACTGGTATCAGGTTGTAGCTGCTGAAAGAAGTAATCCTATTGCTAGTCTTGGGCTTAGTTAAGAGCAAGATCTGTTTTTCTGCGTTTTTTCCTATAAAGGTTTAATTTAGGGGTTCACCTTGGTTGGTTCTGTTTCGATGTCTGTAAGGACAAGTACGAAATCGAATGACTTAATTTTACCGCTGCAACTGTTTGCTGAGAATGCCCGACTTTTAGAGGAGTTCATGAGTTGTGTCCATTAGGAGATTAGTCATAATTATTCTCTCTTAGTGCTCTTCTATATTTTTTATAAAATGATGTTATGTAGTTGGCAAAGAAACATATGTATAAAATGACGCTATTTTAGGAGTTAAATCGTATTTATTGTCTTCCACGCTGCTCATATCTCTCTTTCCTATCCCTCTACACTTCCATTTTTCTATTAAATATTAATACATATGTTTTTTTTAGGTGGGTGAAAATGATTCTGTGATTATTATGACACACGAACCGAATTGGCTTCTTGATTGGTACTGGAATGATGTGACCGGGAAAAACGTGTCGCACCTGATATGTGACTATCTAAGAGGAAGATGTAAGCTCCGAATAGCTGGGGACTTGCATCATTACATGCGCCATTCATACGTTCCCTCTGAGAAGCCCGTTTATGTGCAGCATCTGCTTGTTAATGGCTGTGGTGGGGCCTTTTTGCATCCGACTCATGTCTTTAGAAATTTCAGCAGCATATATGGGACATCTTATGAAAGCAAGGCATCATACCCTTCTTTTGAAGACTCGAGCAGGGTACACTTTATTTCTTATAATATGAGAACTTTGTTTAATATCCAGTAGCCCTACTGATTGTGTTGAACATCAGTTCATGTTGACATATGTATTTTTTTTTTAACTTGCAGATTGCTTTAGGAAATATTTTGAAGTTTCGAAAGAAAAATTGGCAGTTTGACTTCATTGGTGGTATCATATACTTCGTCTTGGCTTTTTCCATGTTTCCACAGGTAAATATTTTGCTGTTTATTTGCAATAAAAAAGCGTAGTTTGATTTATCAATCCCAGTGTGGAGTATACTAATTACTTTTTTCAGGTAATTGCAACAACTAATCTGGTTTGGCCTAATTTTATCTTTTTTATATTTATTCAATGACTGTGTACGTTATGTACCTTCAAGTGAGGTTGATAGGGTAAAAACAAACCTTAAGCGGCGTGTTAGTAAAACTGTAAGGAAGTATCTATAGTTTAGAAGAAAATTGTATCCTTGTAATCAGGGTAAAACCTCTGGAGTGGTTCTTTGTAGTTATCCTTACATGTGATGGAGAAACTTGAGAATTCTGAGAAAGATAACTAATGGGCTTTCTCTTGGTCTAGTGCAAGCTAGATCACATCTTACAGGATAATACATTTTCTGGTCACGTGAAGAGCTTTTTTGGCACGGTTTGGGATGCTTTCATGTACATGCTTGGTAGCTCATATGTATCCTTGACCGGTGCTTTCATTTTGTTCGTTACCGCTATAGCCTTTGTGCCGTCAAAAGTGTCTCGAAAGTGGAAAGTCATAATTGGTGTTCTCCATGTTCTTGCACACTTATCTGCTGCCTTGATTTTAATGCTGCTCTTGGAACTGGGCATCGAGACTTGCATCAGACATAAATTGTTGGCTACTTCAGGTGATTTCTTTGGGTAGAGGGGATATGCTGTTTTTGTAGTAGATAATGTTGGACTCTTATTATTACCTTCAATTTTTGGATCTGTTTGTAGCGCTGCCTTTGTTATCAAACTTATTCCTACTTTGATTTTTGACTACACATTCTGTATGCAATTTAGTGGATGTTTGATGTCAACTTTACATTTTCGCTCTTCACTACATTTAGGTTTTTGTAGTTTTAAAGTCTTTGGTTAAAAAAACACTATAACAGCATTGTTGCTGCAATTTATCCTGCCTCATTTTTTATGTTTATTTTTAAATTACCAGGATTACTATCTGTTCTCTTTCTGATCTTATGTGTTATAGTGATTCCATTTCCAGATTTCCTATTTTTAAGAATATAATGCTGTGATGGTGTCTGTAATGAACTGGTAGATAGAAGAATGTGTACCCTGCTATTTTTCTCTTTTGCGTATAATTTTTTTATTTTTTTGGTTTGTCTTCTTGCATCGTGTTACGTATCATCGCTAATCCTGCTATAGCCTCTGTGCTAGTTCAAGCTTCTCACATGTGCTACGTACAGTCAACTGGATACTTCTTGTGTTCTTGAGTAGAATAAATTGTTCTTCTACCATCTTTCAATATTTTGACTATATTTTTCATTACCACTTATGCTTATAAACATTCGCCTGCTAGGTGAAGCAATTCATTTTGTTTTTCATCATCTCAGGTTACCATACACTTTATGAATGGTATAGATCTGTGGAAAGTGAGCATTTTCCTGACCCAACTGGCCTTCGGGCACGTATTGAGCAATGGACGTTCGGGCTTTATCCTGCATGCATTAAGTACCTCATGTCTGCATTTGATGTCCCGGAG
>BKCP01005050.1:568033-661880 GCA_008636005.1 Striga asiatica | reverse complement strand
TACTAAATGATCACTTTTCAATTTGACTAAATTGAGTCGGTTTCGTTTTTCCAGTTTTGATTTATTTATTGCATATTTCAGGTCATGGCTGTTAGCAGGAGTAATATATGCAAGAATGGGATGGATTCTGTTTCCCGAGGGGGGCTTATGATTTACTATGCTTCAGTCTTCCTTTATTTCTGGGTTTTCTCGACTCCTATAGTTTCTTTGGTTTTTGGAAGCTATCTTTATGCGTGCATCAACTGGCTTCACATCCACTTTGATGAGGCTTTCTCGTCCCTCAGGATTGCTAACTACAAATCGTTTACTCGGTTTCATATCAACCGCAAAGGGAATCTCGAGGTTTTCACCCTTGCAGTTGATAAGGTTGGTTTTTTATTTATTTTTTTTATTTTATTAATTGTTATTACCTTTGTAATTTTGATTGAAATATGAATTTGTGTAGTATTTTGTGATGATATGTTTGGACTCTTGAAATGTTTGTATTTTCCTGAAAATGGCTTATAACTTACTCTAATGGGGTTTATTATAACTTACTCTAATGAGGTTTATTATAACTTACTCTAATGAGGTTTAGAATGCTTGTTTCTCTGTCTTGCTTTACTATCTCCTACTTTGCAAAATTTTGTTTCTCTGTCTTGCTTTACTATCTCCTACTTTGCAAAATTTTAGTTAATTGCAAAAACTCACTGAGACTTGTCCCAATGACAGAAGAAAACTAGTTTATCTTTCACTTGTATGCATACCCATTTAACAATTGTACAAACATCTCTCTGAGTTTAATATAAATTTCCTTGTTTTTGTTATTTGATCGACTTGTCGGAGTATATTTTCAGTGAACTCATTAGTGGGCCCAGCTAAGTTTATAGTGATGAATATTAATCAGAAATAGCTGTGAATTCATGGATGATCACAAAATTCTAACTAATGTAATGCCCTACAGAGTTGGAACTGTGAAACTCTTAATGCCGGAATTTTGACTAGTTTTGAATTTTTTTGTTACTTTACCTTTTCTGGTGGCATGAAATCTGTTGCTTGCATAAACCTTTTGGGTTTTTTTGTGATTGGCACACCAAGACTGCAGTTGCTAGTAACGCCTTTTTGGTGGTTTTAAAAGCTCCTTTTAAGCTTTCTAAAGTAGAGATACCACATGCATCGATGTAGGTACCAAAAGAGTGGAAGTTGGACCCAAGTTGGGAAGGCGAGTCAAAGCTGCCGCAAAATCTCAGCCACAGAAGAAAGTTTCCGAGCAAATGGCGATCGGTTTCTTCTCAACAGGATCCTGTCAAGACTGTAAGGATTGTTGACCACTTTGTTATCGAACAAACAGTAAAACCGTGCTTTTCACCTGTTAATGGCTCAGTGAATCACTGACCAAATTTATGTTGTCTTTTAGCATCACTTTTAGTTGTACGATTTAGAAGCCTGTAGGAAAAGTAGAACAATGGGGAATAGATCGGTTTAGTGAGTTGTACAAAATGTGTAGTGTTAAAGGATTAGAGAGAGGAGGGAGAAGAAGAAAAAAAATAAAAAATCATAATGTTATATTACGGTCTGTTTATTCTTTGTTTTTGTTTATCATCATCATCATTGTTAATATTATTTTCAGCTATGTAGTGCCGGTTTAAAAGCCGTTCAGTTTGGGCTCATGTGTTTCGTGATAATGAGATCTATGTGAATTCATATTTTGGTAAATTGAAAATTTTGTGCAACCGAAAATCTAAGAAATCTATAATTGAATTTCATTTGATTATTGAATTTGATACATTAGTCACTTGACTCGTGGCTGTGGATCGGTCTTTCGCGAGTCCTGTCGGTCTTAGGTGAAAAAAATTGCTGATCAATGGTTCTACACGTAACAGTGAGTCATTTGGCGTTGGTTCCATATGCACACTAGTATGAAAACTTCAAAGAAGAAAACAAAACGTATACAAGTCACGGGGGTCCGTTTAATATCCTCACTAGTATGAAAACGTCAAAGAAGAAGACAAAAGGTGTACAAGTTGAATAGAAGCCCTATAAGATCGGTGGTCTGGCCTAGGTGGTTAGTTTGGGAGTAACCGAATTAGGGGATCTTTAGCTCGAAGTCAAGACTTGACCTTGCCAAGGAGCTCGGTGCAGTAGCTTGGGGTATGAGTCCACCTGAATAAAGGGGTGAGCAACCGAGCTCGTAATAGAGCTCAGACAGGTGAGGATCATTACGACCTGAAGGTCATACAAGCGAAGGTCGCGTTATCGACCTAGCAAAGCACTGTGGCTGGTGGGTCACGAGGTCGTTTTTGATGATTTAAGGACATAAGAGTCGTAGCAGAAGAGGAAACATAATCCTGGTAAAGATGACGTGTATCTCGCTAACGAGTCTGAGGTCTGAGTGACGTATCATGCTAGGAAACGAGATACGACATGATCTCTTTCCTACTAGTGAGGTTACTTGGACAGTAAGATAACGTCTTTATAAAAGGGGTTACCATGTTCTATTTTAACTTAACATATTATTACGCCCTATCATACATAATTTATCATATTTACAAGCGAGATCTGACTTGAGCGTCAGAGGTTTGTCGTAAGGACCTCTCATCGGGGTGTTTTGCAGGTCACTAGAGCTCAAGGCAAGGAGTAGTTCATGGTTGTACGTTCTAAGTCCAGTTTGGAGGCAATTGGCATATCCAATTGGCGCCCTTGGTGGTAAATATCTAGTTTTATTAGTTGACAAGGACTTGGTTTTTCTCTTAAAATTATTGGATATCCCGAGATCATGGCTGAAGACAAGGACTTCAACAAATCTTCATAACATAGTCTTATCAATCCAAAGACTGAAATAACGTTTATTTGAAAATCGGTTGCGGAAGCAAGTAAGGCAGTAACATAATCAAGACCACCCTTGACTCCTCGTGACTGCCGCTAGCAACTCAACTTGAAAAATGAAAATTTATGGGAGTGAATAAACAACTAGCTCACCGTGAAAATTAATATGCAATTACCCAGTATAATAACAAATAATATAATCGTAACATGAATGTAAATAATAATTCTCGCATCTATCTCCATCCGATACATAGTCTAATGTGTACACACCTTATACCGTCGGATTCACCATTCATTAGGTGCTCATCGACAGGAGCCAAACTGAATGCCTCTCATTAGGCACCGCTTCTCATTAAGAATATCCTCTCATTAGGCATATGGAGATTGCCTTTCATTAGGCCAATTATTCATATACATACATTAATTATAGAATCATGCGATTATAAAGAACAAAGGCATAGTAAATTAGAGACACCCACCTCAGTTCGGAAATTGAAAAATTAAGCAGATGCTTCACAGTAGGTTCGAGGGCTCGACTCCTCGGAAATCTACATTTAAGCGAGATAATTTTTATAAATAAATTATCTCTTTTTTTTTGGAAAAATTGTTGAATTTCAACTTAATCAAACATTTATTTGATTAAGGACATTTTAGAAATTGTAAAATTTGAAACTCTCGGTTAATGGTGAAAAGGCTCGGAAAAAGGTTCACGAAGCTAAAAATAAGGTTTGGCACGAAAAACAGTTCAAACAGCTCAAAATGGTTTGACGACATTCCAAATGGGAGCGTATCTTTTAATATAAAACATACATAGAGCTGGACCGTTGACATATCGAACACCAAGAGGCATATCTACAACAATGGTGAAGACTCAATTTCCAAAAGAATATTTTATAAAAGAGTAATAGGATGAAAACAAAATATTATGATGCTGCAGAAATTGGACGAAAAACAACATGCACAGTCCGGGTATTTTAAATATAACTTTTTGTATAAAACTGATAATTGAATTATTTTTGTGCCCTTGGAAACATAATAGACAAATATACAAATCATTTGAAGACCTTAAAAGTGTCAGGTCACAAGAAAAGGTTCAAAATAGCAAAGTAATACAGACCGCTATGCAACACCAATTGACAAGAAAAACTGACCGCACAATACTCATACGTTGGACATAACTTTCAATGTAAAAGAGATAATCTTGTGATTCTTGCGCCTAATTCAACATAAGATACACATCTACAATTTATGTTCAGATATAAAAAACGTTCGACTAAAAAGACGATGGCCAAAACAACAAGGAATGTACAGACTTGTACTACTACCATTAACAAAGAAGACTGACTGCATAATGATCAAACTTTATTCATAACTTTTAATATAAAAAATATAATCACTTGATTCTTATTCTTTAAAAACCAAAAGATATTGAACCTCATATCATATGAAGAGTTCGATAACATACGACTGTGTTTCAGGGGTAAAAAACAACGAGGAAACAACATAGAGAACATTGGGAAAAATCGAAACTTGCAACACAAGGATTCTCGATCTCTTCTCTTGAATCATAAGGCATGAAAAGACTAAGGTTTCAATCACAACAAGGCTCCAAACATGGATTTTAAGGCTCAACAACCACACATGATTTTTCACAAAGATCCAACAATTTAAGGCACAAGAGAGTTCCAAACATTCACCTTTTTTCACATAATAACAATTCTCCTCAATGTTAACTAACTTTAAGGATCTAAAACTCTTCATGAAACTTGGATTAAGGGATCTAAACTTCTCTTCTTGAATCAACAAGCAAGGAGATAAGGGGATCTGATTTTTTTTTTTATCAAAATCTCGGTCGCTCCTCGGCATGGCGAACGCTCAGTGATACTCGACGGCTTGTGCTCGGCATTGTGCGGACAGTCCATGAGCAGAGGCTCGGTGTTCCCGGACTCGCGGTTGTTTGCAGACTTGGTTGTTGCTGCAGCGGTTGTTCGTGGACGGCTCGGTGCGTTGCTCTCAGCGGGTCACTTCGTTGCCAGAATATGTTGCTCGGAATTTGAGATGTTTGATGGCCAAAAGAACTCAAACTATGGTTTAGAAATTTGCTAAGATTGTTAAATGAAAGCAACAAGGCTTTTGATGGGGAGAAGACTAAAAATGCCGAGAAGGACAATGCTAAAAAATAATTTGTCTTGGTGAAGAATAAGGGAATTTTAAGAGGATTAAAAGTAGACTAATGTGCACTTAATATGCTAAGTAAAGAACCGATTCTAAGGCCAAAAGGGTTCAGTTTTTCTTTGCATAAATGGTTGATTAAAGGAGCCTTTGGGAGTTACCAAAATGGTCAAAGATACTCACCATAATTGGATAATAAGGGGATTTAATATTTGAATAATTTTTGGTGCACAAGGGGACTTAAACTCGGCCAAAGAGAGGAAAATGAGATTAGTATTTCATTGATTTGGCCGTGTAACTCCTTTTAAAAAAAATGTGACATGGTTATGAATTAAGGTAGTATATAAAGGAGATAATAATGCCATAATTGTTAAAAATAAATTTGAGTTTATACATCCAATGTGGTTCTAACACATTAAAACAAGAGGGCCGGATATACCTATATGAAGAGCCGAGAATCATGCTTGGGAAGGTCGTTGGACTTTGCTTGTACTACTAAAAACTATTTCAAACTTTCTAAAACTTTCTACAAACTTTTTTCTTTCTTTTCTTTCTTCATTTCCTTTATTTCTTTCTTTCTTTCTTTCTTTCTTTCTTTTTATCTCAACCCAAGCCTCACACTTGGGTCCTTATGGAACTAACTTCCCAGTACTCAATCTCTTTCTCAAAAAAGTTAAGACAAAATATTTGAACATTCTGCTTGTCTTATTGGGCTTAAGACTAAGTCCTAATAGGTGAAGCTCAATTTAATTTTACCTTAGGCTTGGCCTTCACTATTTTTCTAGGTCGACCATTCATGGAAACAACAAATACTCTTATCAACGTGAAGGATGACCGAATTACTTTTGTTGGAGCCAGGTTAGAATCGACGATTTTATACAAGTTACGGGCAACAACGAATTAAACCCTAAGCGCAGTGAAACTAATAGCTAAAGTTCAACGCGTACTGTTTAATAATGTTTGCCGACTCTGAGACGTTTCTGATTTCTACTATCATAGATCGTCTAAAAGTCAGAGTCCGTTGGTGATACGGATAGCACGTGAGACCCATTGGATATATTGATCCAATAACCAAACGTATATTTAGGCAGCGGAATCCCAGATCGGAGATCTAGTTTGATCGTACCTAGAGCTTGAAAACCTCGACCCGTTAGCTATATAATCAGCTAAGAACCTCGGTATGGTGAATGACACAAGATCTTGCTCAAGTATCTTGATAAGTTCTTAAAACAATTGAAACTCTACAAAAGAGAATTCAATCTGACAAAGTGATCTTTTTAATATTCAGCAATATTGTTTCATTCCTTAAAACACAGAATGGCCTTTTAAAGGCTACAAAAGGTGCTGATGAGTTAATCCCGTTTTTGGGACTCATGATGCACTAAAGACACACCTTTGACAACATAAATAAGCTTACATGAATTTTGAATGACCTTTTGACTTCTAAGACAACGTAAGAAACATTTTGGTCTCACAAATGCTGAAAATGGACAAACTAATAGACACTTCAATTGGGCTTCATGACATGGACGAAATTAAGTGTTCATGGATGAAATTAACTGTTCAATCCATGGATCAGTCATTATGCGAACAATCTGGCCCATCAACTTGAAGAATATTCATCAATTTGCCTTCAATCGGTGTTCCTTCCGTCTTCTCTTGAAATTCAACAATAAAACACTCAAGGCTTCATTCATTTTACTAGACATTTCCCTCATGATCGGTCCCACATTTATTTTCAACAGATCTATCTTACTTTGAACGGAGAGCTTCAACCGAACCCCATCATTCCCTTCTTCTTCAAAAGGATTCGTCCTCGAATCCAAATGTGTATGATTAGCACGCAATGGCACAACATCACAGAGGACCTCATCGAACTTGGGTGTCTTCTTCTTGTGGTCGTCATCGACCTCCACCACAACATCATCAATCTTGTCTTCCCAAATAGGAGGACCATCATACTCCAATTACTCTGGCACATCTTTGAACTCGTCTTCAAACAAAGGTGGACCTTTGTACTTGGTTGGCAAGTGCTCGTCCACGAGTTTGGTGGCCTCCACATCTTCAAAGTATCCCAGAAACTCTAATGGAAATGTGTATTCCTCATCTTCAAAGAAGTCCGAAAACTCAAACAAGAATGAGTATTCCTTGCCCCTTTCATCGGAGATCCTACCTTCATAGCCCTTACCCGTCGGATTGCTCGATAGTGCCATGCCCCCACCTTGGGGCGCACTGTCAGCGTACGGCCCCGCGCATCGCGGCTCCGTGCGCGTATCCGTGTGGTTCACCTAATGTACAGTGGCCAAGTACTTGGGAGATTTGCATGGCAACTTGATCCCCATACGCAACATCTTCTTTTCGATCCGCTCCAAATTTTGGAAATTTGATCGTATGAGATTTTTCGTCTCCTCCATTTGATCCTTCCGCTCCTTATTGACCTTTTTTTTTTTGAACGAACAAAATTTTCAATTTTTTTTTAACAATCCTCGTAGTAAAATACAAGGATTTTTTTTTTTCATTTTTTTTTTCAATACAAAGATTAATAAAAGAAGATAGAAATCAGATCAATACCGGATTGCTCTGATACCAAATTGATACGGATAGCACGTGAGACCCATTGGATATATTGATCCAAGAACCAAACGTATATTTAGGCAGCGGAATCCCAGATCGGAGATTTAGTTTGATCGTACATAGAGCTTAAAAACTCGACCCGTTACTAATATAATCAGCTAAGAACCTCGGTATGGTGAACACCACAAGATCTTGCTCAAGTATCTTGATAAGTTCTTAAAACAATTGAAACTCTACAAAAGAGAATTCAATCTCACAAAGTGATCTTTTTTAATATTCAACAATATTGTTTCATTCCTTAAAACACAAAGTGGCCTTTTTAAAGGCTACAAAAGGTGCTGATGAGTTAATCCCGTTTTTGGAACTCATGATGCACTAAAGACACACCTTTGACAACATAAATAAGCTTGCATGAAGTTTGAATGACCTTTGGTTTTCTAAGACAACTTAAGAAACATTTTGGTCTCACAAATGCTGAAAATGGACAAAATAATAGACACTTCAATTGGGCTTCATGACATGGACGAAATTAAGTGTTCAATCCATGGATTAGTCTTTATGCGAACAATATGGCCCATCAACTTGAAGAATATTCATCAATTTGCCTTCAATCGGCGTTCCTTCCGTCTTCTCTTGAAATTCAAAAACACTCAAGGCTTCCTTCATTTTACTAGCCATTTCCCTCATGATTGGTTCCGCATTTAGTTTCAACAGATCCATCTTACTATGAACGGGGAGCTTCGACCGAACCCCATTAGTTGGACGGCCAGACTAGGTCTCGTCATCAACTAGGACTCCGCTCCATGTCACTAGTTGTTCAGGCCCGCCAGAGGGTCGCCAGACCGCTGGTGGTCACCGAAGGTCGCTGGTGGTCGCCGGTGCATGGTGCTACCCGGGTCTGCGCGCTGGTAGCCCAGGCTGGTCGGGTCTCTACGGGTCACTGCACGCTGGACTGCACTAGGGCTACACGGACTGCCCGAGGTCTCCCGGGTCTTCTCGCGTACGACCTAGTTCTCCTCGGGTATGCTCATGGATGGGTACACTGGATGCCTAGGATGATGTCGGGCTAATAGGAGACCCTAAGGAGACATTAAATTGGGCTTCTCCTATTAGGACTAGACTATAGGCCAAGACTACTAAGCTTAATAGGAATAATACAGTCATTCAACTAAAGTAGTATTATTGAATACTCCCAATTTAATTCTCAAATTACATTTGAGCTCCAATTCTAATTTATCGATTTATCCCTCCATGTTTATGATATAATGTCCATCAAATAATTTAATTACTGACAGCTAAATTAATCGACTTTTTGAACCGAAGATAGTGCCGGTCAATACATTATTATTATGTTAGAATAAGTTCCACTTACCAGGTTAAACATAATAATCCTTCAGAGCTCACTTCAGGAACATTATCACACCTCAACTTTGTGAAGTACATGGTGACCGTAAACATTATAACAGAACACCAATTCATGTAGCAATCATTACTCCAAATAGATAGTTATTGGTCCATAACAACAAACCTCACCTTGCTGAATCAAAGTAGTAATTAGTACATACATGTGTTTGTTTATATCTTATAGGTTAAGAGAACGCAGTAGTTAGCCTGAGGCCTAGTTCGTTTACGACGACCAACATAAAACAAACTGCTCCTATCTGGGATCCTGTTCAATACACCAATGTGTACTAGTGCAACTAATTAGTCAAGACCAACTGTACCGTTGATACAACTGTTCCAATAGCTTGTTGAATTTTTATCTAGGTTGTAAACTAGTTTCTTTATGTTTCACAAGTAACCGATAAATGATCTTATGTCCATCCGCGATGAACCATTTATATAAGTACAAAACA
Source organism: Striga asiatica (assembly GCA_008636005.1). Taxonomy (NCBI): domain Eukaryota; kingdom Viridiplantae; phylum Streptophyta; class Magnoliopsida; order Lamiales; family Orobanchaceae; genus Striga; species Striga asiatica. Next base: position 652,473 of record BKCP01005050.1, on the reverse strand, counting down.
ATAGAACATAGAACTTGTTTAGTTTAACAATGATTCTCATTCAAACGGGAATAGTGTTAACAAAAAGCCAAACCTTTAGTATATACACCAACAACTTTATTGGATCTTGGAGAGACGGTCAAATTTTCCATGGACAACACCCAAGATTCTCCATCCAAATTTGCCAATGCTCGTTAGTGGATGTTATCAACAAAGAGGTACAATCCGTCTTTCACTCTACTTGTCTTAAATGAAACCCTCCTTTTGAGAAAAAGAAGACACTGGAGCTGAGAAATAATGGAAAGAAAGAATTTGACGGATAGTTGAAGGAATTGAAGGAGAATGAGGATACATTTGAATTGGAGAAAGAGTTGACATGGGATCCTTTTGTAGAGTCTAAAAAACCGGGAGAGGAAGAGTCTTGTTGAAGTCTAAAGATGCTAATTCAAGTTTGAGGGCAAAAATTCAAAATTGGTCCTATAATTTGGCCACTGTCCAAAAAACCACCCCGATATTGACCAATTTCAATTTAGGTCCTATAATTTGTCGATTTCATCAATTTTGGTCCTTTTTTATCTGCACCCTGGATTAAAAAGTGACGTGGCATGAAAAAAGGACCAAAATTGATGAAATCGACAAATTATAAGACCAAAATTGATGTGCCACGTAGATCATAATCACGCCATGTAACATTAAAAATCTGACACGTCATGCCACGTCACTTTTTAATCCAGGGTGCGGATAAAAAGGACCAAAATTGATGAAATCGACAAATTATAGGACCTAAATTGAAAGTGGTCAATATCGAGGTGGTTTTTTGGACAGTGGCCAAGTTATAGGACCAATTTTGAAATTTTGCCCAAGTTTGAGAGGTGCCACGTTGGGATTGAAGAAACGAGTTCCGGCTCTTGGAAATTCAAAGAACGAGAGTTGCACATTGAGGATGATGGTCATTTGACTAAGAAACTCCTGGTACCACCGATATTTGATTGGGCAAAGATCTATATGGATAAGGAAGAAGATGAAGATGGAGGGAAAGGTGCCTACCATGCCAAATATGTTCATTCTTCACCTCACGGCTTCATCAAGCTCAAGATGTTAAATTAAGCGCTTCATGGGAGGCAACCCACATTTTTTTATTTTGTTGTTATTTCTTATTTAAAAAAAAATAAAAGAAAAAAATAAATATATGCTCGTGTCAACATTCTCGGTAATTCCGACTTGTAACGCCCCGAATATTTTACTATTTATGGAGCTCGACTTTATTTCCATAAATAGAAAGTTTCTTTAGTTAGTGCTTTTATTTATTAATTGCATTAAATCGAGTATTAAAGTCCTAAGTCTAAGCCATGGAGAATTTATTCAATTTTAATTATAAAATCGAATTTATTTAGCCCAAGTATCGATTTTATTTTCAAGATAAAATCGAGCCTTGGAATAATTGGAATTTTAATTAAGTCAGGTCGAAGCCTAGACGAGCCGAGCCTCGTCCCAATACCCGAGCCATTTAATTCCTGCCCAAATAGCTATTCCGGCCAATTTTATTAAATCGAGCCCATGTTCGATTTTTAAATCCGAGCTCAATTATTTTATTTAATTCGATCGAATTACTAATTTAGTCGTAGTACCATTAAAAATTACTGATCCCGAACTTTAATTTTCTTTAGTCAATGTTCGGTCAAGAAAAATTATAAGCCCAAGCACGCTTGGCCCAACTCACTCCCACCTACCAAAACCCTAGTTTCTACCTATAAATAATTAATTATTCATTAGCACACCACTCATCTTCTTCATCTTCACCTCCCAACAAAAAATTTACTAAAGTCCAAAAACACCATAGCAACACATAAAAGGCTCCTAGCTCACTTATACAAAAAATCCGGCCATACTCATTTCTCTGGCCACCTTCCCGTCGCCAGCAGCCGCTGCTCGCCATCGAGCCGCCAACAAGCTTACCACCACCTGCGACCCGACCTTCACGCCGACAGACACGATTCCAGCCCCAACCGAGCCCAAGTCGCACCTCTGCAGCTCAGCCTGAGTTTCCACGTTCAGCCGCAGCTCGAGCCTCCATTTCCAGAGAAGTCGCCGTCCAGCTTATTGTAGCAAATTGTTATTTTTACCTAGTACCGAATCGAATGATTCATTCTCTGGGTTGATCTCACGAGGAAGGCTGTTCAGAATTTAGCTTGGGCATTGATAACACATAAAAATAAATAAATCCTAAACATACTAATCAATTAAGGAGGGTTTGAATACTATCAACTAAGAAATAATAAGAAGCTCAAATCTACCTACAAATATGAATTAAACAAAGATGGAGAAGATGGAAAATCGGAGATAATTTATTCAAGTTCTTAGCAAAACCGGACAATCAATTGTTCGGTTCGAGATTGACACTCTCGCTTAAACATCTAGCGGTTCGCTCCCAATAACTCTTCATAACAAGGGATTGAACATAGACGAACAAGCTCGAGCATACAACACAGGCCAACTATCCCAATCCCAATAACTTTTCGTAACAAGGGACGGGTCATCGACAATCACGTATTTCAATCTCAACCCATAGATTATTCAATTACGAAATTATCTATCTCATGCAAGCCTAGGTCTACGACTTCTCCCCTTTCGGTTCAAAAAGTCGCTAATTCAACAGAACCAAACTCGACAACTCAATATCCAATTGTTACCAACTGCAAGATCGAAGTGTCACCCTTCGATTACATCAAACTTTCAAGCACAATTTCATCAATTCCTAATCAATTCAACTCACATAAGCATGAACAATTCTAGCATGACAAATACACGTGAAACATGAACAATCATCCCCTATCCCTAGCAATCAGAATTAGCTATGTACAATGAATTCAACACAATCAAGAAATTCACCCCAAATAATCATTCACATGAATTAAGCTAGATGAAAAACTTATAATCAATTCAATTCCAAGAGTTGAATCCAAGTTACAAGCTTAATTCTAATTATTAAGATGAAGGAAAAAAATGAAAAAGAATGGTAAAGAGAAGAGGAAAAATGATGGAGAAGAAAGGATTTCTTGTGTTTTCTCTGCTAGAGTTCACGTCCCCAGGAGGGGGAATAATCCTTTTTGTCGCAGTCACGTAGCATATTTATACCAGACGCAGGTCACGGCACGAAGAAAATCTGGCGCGGCGCGAGGGTCACGGGCACCGCGGCGCGGAGGGAAGTTCTGACGCGGGGTGGTGAAGTGTAGCGGCGTGCTGGGAAGTGTCGGTCGGGGTCGCGGAGGTGCCACGATGCAGAGAGAGGCCATGCCGTGCCGTGCCGCGGAGAGTGCCTCATGCCGTGATGGGCAGTTGCGCCGCGCCGCGGAGGTCCCTTGCGCCGCGCCGTGGTGGATGATTCCTGCACTGCACTATTTTGCTTCAGGGGCTCGTTTGGGCTCGTCCAAACTCAGAATTGGGTTCCATTTTTTCCTACGCGTCGTTAACGAACCCATCTATTCAGCGATACATTCATGACCAGATTTTGCCAATAGTACAATCCTCTAGAGTTTTCCAACCTTCAAAGGGTCGACATCTTGCTGGACTTTATGTTTCGGCCTTGTTCGGATTCGTAGCTAATGAACCCTTCTACTCAACCATGCTTGCCGGGTCAGATTTCGGGCTAAATCCATTTCTCACGGGGCTTTCAACCTGCACACATCAAACAAGAAGAAAAACGTAGAAAACCGACAAAATACACGAAAAACATATAAAAACCAAAATAAAGCAAAACACATAATAAACTACAAAACAAACTAAAAACTAACGAAAAGACCTAGTATGGGGGAAAAAGAAAGACAAAACAAATACGAAAAACAAAAATGGGACAAACAACTCCCCCACACTTAAACTTTTGTTCATCCCGAACAAAAAGAAAAGAAAAGAAACAAAAAGACACAAGATAAAAAACGAGCCTGGACATCAATCAATAACAAGATAAGCCTCAAAATGTTCAACTTGAACAATGAGCATTCAAATGGCACATACGAACATAACACGACTACATGCTTGATCGCTAAACTTTGTTATGACGTCCTCTCAAGTATAGGAATGTATATGTGTGCCTCACTCAGATTCTTATACAGATAAAGATAGGGTGCACTTTGGTCGATACCAAGTTCAATCATATGCTTGCCCATTGTCTAACTTTTACTCTAAATCAATCAAAATTGAAATTAGTGAATCAAAAGGTCTTTCAGGGTTGTAACGTAGGCTCTTTGGATAGGTAGGATAAATATAGGCTAAGTGGCTCGAATACAACTTAAACCGGTTGCTCAAACATACTGGATCTTCCCCCACACTTCTCCTAAAAACACACGTTTCACCCAACTTATTTTGTTTTGCTCTTTTTTTTTTTGTGTGTGAACCTTTTTGGTCACTTTTCTTCATCTTTTTTTTTTCTATTTTTTTTTGGAATATAAACAAAACTCCAACAATCATCTCCTCCCATTCTCAACCCGCAACTCAACAATGTCATCATTACGAGGTTATCGAAGAAAAACAATTAGGCTAAAAAGGGGGCAACTAGGGAATAATTGCAGAAAAAACAAGGATAGAAAAATACAAAGAATGCCTTAATCATATTCACAGTTCACAACCCAACTTGATTCATTTCAATGCAGACGTAGGGCAAGTTCTAATCAAACAAGAGAACGACCAATGTATCTCAAGAAACAAATAAGGCTCAAATCTCACTAGGTAAATATATGAATGTCAATCAAATCCATTAACAAGCATTTCATTATGCTATGCCATATAATACCAACATCACAACTCATCGAATTCATTAAACAAGTCTCAACTAATCATGAATTTTCCAAAGCACAGGCTCCAAAACACACAAAACCTAAAACTAGACCGGTCCACTACATAAGCATGCAAAATCCGAATAAACTCCCCCAACTTAAAATGAGGCAATGTCCTCATTGCTTCAATACAAAAAATGAAGTCAAATAAAGGACCTAGAATTTTCATATAGCAAACAAATACTAGCAACTACCACAAGAACAAAAGACTCAAAAGAAAAGACACAAGGGAGGAAACAAACTCAAAAAGATAAAAAGAGAAAAAGGGTGTGCAAACTGAAGATTTCTCGAGGAGAATAAGCATCCACATGCAAGCTACTCGCCCACGCTCCGCTCAGGACCTCGATATTCATCCTGCTCAAGCTCGCAAACTCGTACCTGCCAAGAAAAACACAGAAACTCCAAACTCTAATTATTAAAAGATGAAATAAAAAGCAAAAAGAAAATAACTAAGAAAGCAGTAAATCCATTGGGTTTCCTCCCAAGAAGCGCTTGTTTAACGTTATTAGCTTGACGAAACCTGTGAGGAACTCACCCGAGATCCAAAAAGAAGTGGCGATCGTACCACGCCTTCGTATTTTCTAGAAGTGGCAGAATGGGAAGGGTGGCAAGAAGGTGAGCCCGGTGGATCCGAGTGGCTGTGTTCTTGAAGAAGCTAGTGTGGGAACGAACAATCACCAAGTACTAACATAGATCTTTTCCCACCCGAGCTCTGTCATCAACCTCAGAGATAATGAGCACATCCGTGGAACAAGTCGAGCTAAATCTGGCCCACTTGGTAGCACAGTGTAGTGGCTCCGAAGGTGAATGCTCCATCTCGATAGGGGGAGGAGGGACTCGAGAGATGGTGACATGGAATTCTTGGTCAAGTCCATGAATCTCCTCCTCCAAGATATCGTCGTCCTGCTGGAGTGCATCATCTTCCTCTTCAGTCTCACACTTGTGCATCGGAATACATGTTTGGGCACCAACCATAAGATGGAAGTCGTCGACTTTCAACTTAATAGAGTCGAGACGTGCAGTTAGATTCTCCATTTGAGCGCTCAGTCGAGCACACCCGAGCTCAATCTCCCCTTCTCGGTTTGCTTGGGCAATCATACGATCGAGGATGAGGTCAAGTTTGGTGTTGTATCCCGAAGAGTCATCCTCAAGCTCATCGAAAGGTATAAGCGCCGGATGTTAGTTCCCAACCGTGGACTCGTCGGCTTGTGACTCGATATAGTCGATACGCCTTGCTAGACTCTCCAATTGCTCGCTCAAACAGGTACATCTGAGCTCAACCTCCTCTCTTTGGCTTGCTTGGGCCATTACTCAAGCCATGATTAGGTCGAGTTTTTCGTTGAATGCGGCCTCTTCTTCTCGAGCTGATTGAGATGTTATAAAATCAAGAATCCGGTCGAGCTTCTCATTACACTCGTGGGACTCATAAAAGTTTGCTCGATTGTGTAGGGATCCCAGCACTGCTCGAAAGAGTAGGGATATGACTGGTAGTAGCACCCGACGTGATAGCTCGGCTTGTGACCCCAAGACTGGGTGTGCGGTGAGGGGAACACACGGTTGAAATTCATCATATCTGCACACCAAAACAGAACAACCACACGTAGCCACGAAAAGAAAGAAAAGAAAAGACAAAAACAGAAACAAAGAGAAAAACAAAGACACACAAAAGAATGAACAAAAATACGAAAAACAAAAAATAAAGAGAAACACAGAAAATAAAGTCAACACCAAAACCAAATGTCCTACTTGCCTTCCCCGGCAACGGTGCCAAATTTGTTGTAGCAAATTGTTATTTTTATCGAGTACCGAATCGAACGATTCGTTCCCCGGGTCGATCTCATGAGGAAGGCGGTTCAAAATTTATCTTGGGCATTGATAACACATAAAAAGAAAATAAATCCTAAACATACTAATCAATTAAGGAGGGTTTGAATACTATCAACAAAGAAATAATAAAAAGCTTGAATCTACCAAAAAATAGGAATGAAACAAAGATGGAGAAGTTGGAGAATCGGGGATAATTTATTCAAGTTCTTAGCAAAACCGGGCAATCAATTGTTCGGTTCGAGATTGACACTCTCGCTTAAACATCTAGCGGTTCGCTCCCAATAACTCTTCGTAACAAGGGATTGAACATAGACGAACAAGCTCGAGCATACAAGACAAGCCAATTATCCCAATCCCAATAACTTTTTGTAACAAGGGACGAGTCATCGACAAGCATATATTTCAATCTCAACCCATAGATTATTCAATTACGAAATTATCTATCTCATGCAAGCCTAGGTCTACGACTTCTCCCCTTTCGGTTCAAAAAGTCGCTAATTTAGTTAGACGGTGTTTAATAAACTAATCATTAGAATCAACAAAATAAACTCGACAACTCAATATCCAATTGTTACTAACTGCAAGATCGAAGTGTCACCCTTCGATAAGATCAAACTTTCAAGCACAATTTCATCAATTCCTAATCAATTCAACTCACACAAGCATGAACAATTCTAGCCCGACAAATACACGTGAAACATGAACAATCATCCCCTATCCCTAGCAATCAGAATTAGCTATGTACCATGAATTAAACACAATCAAGAAATTCATCCCAAATAATCATTCACATGAATTAAACAAGATGAAAAACTTACAATCAATCCAATTCCAAGAGTTGAATCCAAGTTACAAGCTTAATCCTAATTATTAAGATGAAGGAAAAAAATGAAAAAGAATGGTAAAGAGAAGAGGAAAAATGATGGGGAAGAAAGGATTTCTTGTGTTTTCTCTGCTAGGGTTCACGTCCCCAGGAGGGGAAATAATCCTTTCTATCGCAATCACATAGCATATTTATACCAGACGTAGGTCACGGCACGAAGAAAATCTGGCGCGACGTGAGGGTCACGGGCACCGCGGCGCGGAGGGATGTTCTGACGCGGGGTGGTGAAGTGTAGCGGCGTGCTGGGAAGTGTCTGTCGGGGTCGTGGAGGTTCCACGGTGCGGAGAGAGGTTGTGTCGCGCCTCGGAGAGTGCCTCATGCCATGGTGGCCAGTTGCGCCGCGCTGCGGAGGTCCCTCACGCCGTGCCACGGTGGCTGATTCCTGTACTGCACTATTTTGTTTCAGGGGCTCGTTTGGGCTCGTCCGAACTCGGAATTGGGTTTCATTTTTTTCTTACGCGTCACTAACGAACCCCTCTATTCAGTGATTCTTTCATGACCAGATTTTGCCAATAGTGCAATCCTCTAGAGTTTTCCAACCTTCAAAGGTCAGCATCTTGTTGGACTTTACGTTTCGGCCTTCTTTGGATTCGTCTGAACTCGAAATCGAGTTACGCTTCTTCTTAAATGTAGCTAACGAACCCTTCTACTCAACCATGCTTGCCGGGTCAGATTTCGGGCTAAATCCGTTTCTCACGGGGCTTTCGACCTGCACACATCAAACAAGAAGAAAAACGTAAAAAACCGACAAAATACACGAAAAACACATAAAAACCAAAATAGAGCAAAACACATAATAAACTACAAAACAAACTAAAAACTAACGAAAAGACCTAGTATGGGGGAAAAAGAAAGAAAAAAAAAATACGAAAAATGCAAAAAAAATGGGACAAACACAGCTCTTCCCGCCAGTGACCCGAACCCGTCCAAGCCTCCCTCACACGTCGCCATCCATGCCACGTTCGAGCTCAGCCCGCACCAACGAGCTCACGCCGTCCTCGTTGCCGTTCAGTCCTCTATTATGCCGGCGAGCTCATTTCACATCGGCGACCTCCTTCCCAGCTCCGACGACCACGACCCAAGCTCGCACGCCCCGAGTCGCCGTCTGGCCCTCATCCCACCGGCGAGCTCACCTCACGCCGGTCCAACTGCAGCCGTTCGTATACACCGATTCCAGCTCCGTTCTGACGAGCTCACGGCCTCCGTGTGCGAGCCGACCTATGTGGTGTCAAACCCGAGCCATTCCCGTCGAGCCAGGCCCAGAACTGAGGTCCATACTGCAGATCCGCACCCCTCATCTCAAATTCGAGCCAGACCCGAGTCAACTCAGCCTGACCAGGCCAGATCCAAGCCTTGTCACATTTCCACTAGCCCTAGCTATTTTTCGACTTTTATTTCGATTCCTTGCTGAGGTATATTAGTTGAATCTCTAACTCCATGGCATTAGACAAGTATTATAGTTAATTATAAAAATTAGAATTGAGGAATTTGAGCTAGATGTTATTTTATATGAATTTATTGAGTTAAAATACTATAAATTCGTATTATATTGTGAGATGATCTGAAAAAATATGATTTCAATTGGATAAATCAAAATTTTATGTCTTGAGGCTTAGGTTAAATTTTCGTGAATTGTGGAGCTCGTTTGATATGCGAACGACATTTGTGAATTTGGACTGTCAATGCCTAATTTTAGTTATCTGAGTTAGGGGCTGAATTTAGCTGGGATATTTTGACCATAAATTATATAAATGTTGAGTCTATTGTGGTTAAAGTTTGATAATTCTTGGTGGTTGTTTGATATAGATTAAAAGTCAGGACTTTAGCCGTAATGTGCGATATTTTTAGAAATTAGTCCGGTTGCGATTTAGCTGCAGTTGTTGGATCTAAAATCCTCATAAATCACATAGAACTTAAGATTTAAATATCAGCTTAAAATGACATAAGTTTTTTGGGAATCGAGAACCCTAGTTTTATCCAGTTCCGATAACCAGGTAATTTTTGGATCCGAGTTTAACCGCCCGAACCCTAGTACCGTTTAAACAACTTTAGACGTCATAAGGTTATAAAAATGAGTCCTTGGGTGTCGGGATGTGGTCAGTCGGCCGGTTAGTTGGCGACAGGATCATAACCGAGCCTAGGAAGGCTATCAAGGCTGTGTGCCTCGTAGCGATCGGAATTATCCAACCGACGTGCATTAGCATGTATCCTCAATGCGTATCATTGTCCCGCGCATGTGTCGTCTTTCGTCCGATCGTTGGAGCCGAGCTACCGAGTGCGTGCCCGTGCACCGAGTCTGACCGAGCCGCGCCCCTGCGCTCTGTTCAACGCCCATGCGTCTGTCCGACCTACCGTCAACGAGATATTTTTTGTTAGCCGTGGTCCAAGCACGCCCCTGGGTCAGTGACCGTGGCACCATTTCAAACCTGTGCATCGGCAAAGCCATGTCAGTTGTGTTCGTGCAGGCCCCGAGTTGCCATGCTGAACCTGGACCACGGTCAAGCCGAGCTGCACATAGTCAAGTGAATGATCGACCGATACAGAGTGAGCTGTCGGTCCAGTTCAGTAAAAGCAGTCCGGACGGTTCAAAGAAAATCCCAGTTCAGCCGAATCACTCAGGACAGTTCGGGAGTTTGAGTTTGGAACATTGGTTTGAGCGTGAACCAAGAATCCAGTTTTTTGAACCAATCAGATCAGAATCCAGTCAGAATATAGTCCAGACTTAGAAATATTTCATATAACTCTAGTATGACTCAAAGACAATAAATTTTCAAATAAGCTTGTAAATTCCTAAAATGAGTTTTAAATGATCTTAAAACCAAGTGAGCGAACCTAGTCAGATCAGATAATAAGATTCAAATTTTCATATTGAGCTAAGTACTTAGAATATATATTGTGCTTATATATTTTATAGTTTGTGGGAATCGAGCCTCTGACAGTTGCAATTCATTTAGCACTTGCATTTCAGCATATCAAGTGGGGACCTTGTACTGGGTGCTACATTTTCTATAATCGCATTATCCTGGCTGAGGTATGTATGTCAGAGTTAGTTTGCCTGAATAGGGGCAATAACATAGCGAGTAGGTCTTTGTAGCTAAGTGAACTGAACGTTAGTTAAGATGAGATAAGAACTCTAGTGCAGCTCCAAGTTAGCTCCAACTTTAGAAGTGAATAAGAGTTAGTTTTGGCTAAGTATGAGCGATGACCTACAGATTAGGTCTTACATTCAGTCGAGCAGTAGATATAGTTAGTCAGTCGAGCAGAAATTATAGTCAGTCAGTCGAGCAACAGCTATAGTCAGTCAGTCGAGCAACAGTTATAGTCAGTCAGTCGAGCAGTGGTTATAGACAGTCAGATGGGCAGTAGTTATAGATAGTTTTCTTATTTATATACCTATGTTTATCACTTTAGATGTATGCTCAAGTTGTGATGTGTTTATCCTACTAGATGTATGTTTAGTTCGCGTTGCGTTAATAAAATGTTTAATGTCGTACTAATTTTGTCAAATCTAGTAGGAACTTGCATATATTCTAATGTCATGATATGTTATTACATTGGATGTATATTCAGTGCTGGTTCAGGCGGAGCATGTTGATTCATTATGCTCACGCCCTCCACTAACCATTTTTCAGGTAACGGAGTCCCGCGAGGCGCATGAGCTGATGATGTGGCGGTGGTCATAGCAAGGATATTTTGATCGAACATGTCATGTATTATTCGAATATGTGTGTGAAGTTTGATACGGATATCCCAAAATACCTAGAGTTGCACAAAACTAATTAAATAGAAACTAAAGAAGATTCTTGCAATTGTGGAAACAGTAAAAATTAAAAATGAACCTTCAGGAGAGCGTCCCACTCTTCTTTTGGATCTCTTTCATTAATGCAAACATCTCAAACATCATTCAAGGGTTTACAATACAGACTCTCTCTACACTCTACTTGAACAATGATCCACACAACTACTTATCCGACCACAAATCTCTCATGGTTTTTCTTGTTTGAATCCCTCAAACTGAGACTGAATGAACCTCCATTCAATCTGTGTTTATGCCTCACAATTGACTCCTCACAATCGAACTATTCACTCAATAAAAAAACAATCTCACTTAAAACCTAATGACTTAGTATTTCTTGTCTCCGTAAAAACAAAAGATAAAAAAAAGTCACGCTCTTCAAGATTATCGTCGTCCTTTTTGTTGATCACCATATGGTAAGTCCTCTTCAAAACTTCGCTGCCAAGTCACATTCATATATGGTAAGTCCTTGGTTGATTTGATTCTTCTTTTGGAAGGTCTAAATCCGCTACTGTATCTTCTTAAAAAAAAGAAGGCGCATCTTAATTGATCCTGCATAAATGACACACGCATTAGTCAACTTTATTTGACCAATTTAACCAAAGGAGTTTACAGTAAACTTCCCTTAATTTTTCCAAGATGTCTGAACATGGTGATAGATGAAGGTTCATCGATTTATTGGCAATACTTCTAAACTTACAATCTCCCCCATTGGCAGATAAATCGAAAACACTTCTGAGGAGTCTGTATTAAAAATACCCTGCATGTATACATAATGAACTATATTGGAATATGCAGATAAACAATTGTTCATTTGAACAACTCTAAAACCTGAACAATGAAACCATTAGAAGGCAGTTCATAACATACCATCCTAAACAAGCATTAAAACAAAACAAATAAAAAAGTTTTTCAGTTCAACAAAACACAACACATGCCAAATGCCCACCCACGGATCTATGCAGACCCGTCATCATCTTCAGTCTCCTCATCACCATCAGAACCTTCGTCTGAGCTAGCTTCTGTGTCCTCTTCTGAGCCAACCTCTTCCTTCTCAGCCTCATCTGTTTCCTCATCTTCTTCCTCAGCATCTGAACCTTTAGACTCAACCAGCTTCTGAACCAACCTAGTTTTGATCCCTGCCTTTATCAGAATTGCATAGATAGTAGAAAGAAAAGGCAGCCGTTTGTGGGGCTTGGATATTTCAGCAAAGGACACCATATTGTCAAAAATAATAGAGCCCAAGTCGAACGGAGAACCACATAAAATGCGAAAGATAACCCTTGTTTGTATAGGCATCACAAATTGTTTGTGCGAGGTGGGAGTCCAGGTCAAGGAGCCAATTTTCTGTAGAGCATTGGCTTGAGGTGTGAGACTCTTCACAAACAAACCAGGGGCCAACCACTTGCTCAACTGCCCCCATGTTATCGTAGCAGCAACTTCATCTAGGTCATAAGTCAGAGGTGGCATAAACAGAGATGAATTCTCAGCCAATCCCAGAACTGAGTTGATCATACAAGGAGAGAACACAACAATGCTATTCCGAACAAACACTTTATGACATTTCAAGGACTTGGGATCAGACACAGATGTAGACAGGTTAGAGCAAAACCAACAATCAATTTGGGACAATATTTTTCCACATTCAACATTGAATTTTCTAGACTGGCTTTCTTCAACAGTACGACCAATCCAAGTTTCTCAAAATGATCACCACAATAGTTCGTTCTAGACGGAATTTCATTTGAGAGAACACATTGGTATAACGAGATTCAGATATAGGAGAATAAAATTGATGAGAGAAGGCATTACCCATAGTGAGAGGACTATCAGTACCATCACCTTCGGCCTTGTCACCAATTTCATCGTCCACTGCAGGAGACACTTCCTTTTCAACAGTAACATGGTTGTCGGACTTTTTAGGCTCATCAACGAAATTTACAATTTCTTTTTCGGCAGAGTCGCTAGCATCATCGGAATCAGGTGATGATTCTCCACATGATTTTGGAGCAGAATCCACAGCAGGAGTAGGTTCAATAATGGTGATGCTCTTTTTGGCCTTCTTCGATTTTCCGACAACAACCGCCTTGAGCTTCTTTCGATTTTTCGGAGATTTAGCAACAAAAGGAGAACGGGTTCCACATGTTCCATTCCCATCTGCAACTTCAGGGTTAGCCACCTTTGTCGTAGAGGATTTCTTGGGATTTGGTGAAGCCCTAGTTTCCATGGGTTGAGGAGGTTGCTCGTTTTCGACCGCCATGTCGGAACTTGTAGGATTTGGTGGGGTTTCGGTGCTCTGACTTTGACAAGTTGACCTACGAGAAGGTTGAACATCCTTCTTGGACTTCACTGATTTTTGTTTGGTTCTAGGCATGATTTCAAGTGGAGAATCTTCGCCCGATAAGGTAAGTTAGGAAATTTTAGGGTTAGATGCAATAAGTAAAGGGAGAGATATGTGTGATGAGTAAAGGCGATATGGTTCAGTTATATAGGTGCCTTGGGAAGTTAAATGCCGGTTCTGCTTTTTAAATATGAAATTCAAACTTGTTCTACACACCAACATTTTTAATAAGGAAACCGTTCCCTCCAAATTATTTTCTTCCCAAAATATCGACAACTACCAAATATATATACGATATGTAGCTTCAGACAAAACCATGGAAGGATTTTTGTGCCAAAAATAAGTTAGCACAATTTTGGAACACAAATCAGTCACTAATATTTTATGCACATGTCTAAAATAACAAGCACACAGTTAACCAAGATATTCCATATCATGCAATGTCGAGAGAAGTTAAATGAATATTCTACAAACCTTTCTAGACCATTCTTTATGAGCTCGACACTAATAACAATGAAAAATCGTAATATGCTAACTCAATCCTTATATCTCCAACTTTTATAGCCCACAGAATTAATATAAGTTTATTCATCATTTTCTCTTACCAAAAAACAAAATTTTCATTCGCAATTCAGCCTCACTAATGATGAACTTACTTCATTCTATGAACTTCCACACATTTTCACTTACTAACATCAACTATACGCCAATGTCAAGCCCATTATTTGTAGTGTGAATCATCACGCAAAAAGTTTATTTTTCAACACATGCTGAGAAAGCGAGTAAGATGGCTATCCTTATTGCACCAGTGAACTTACATTACATAAGTAATGACTACCAATATCTATCACACCTCAATTATTATTTAGCACGTAACTCGTTTCACAGGTGATCATGATAAACACCTCATGTGATAGTAGCCTGATGCTCATTTTCATGAGACCAGCTCTTACAAGTAGTTTTAAGTGATCATCATGACGAGCTCAACCAAATGGACCAATTAGGATTCATAAAACCTCAGGTAATGTTCTCATGTGACAAATTATTCAAAGGAAGTCCTTGGGATGAACCTACGTACTAGGATGCCTAATGTAAAGCAATTCTAAGATGAAAAACTACACACACACACACACACACACATATATAAATATATATATATATATATACACATACAATTGAGTGCTGATACAACATGCGTAGATATTATATAGTACTCATTCCTAATGATTTCCTTAGTGACAGAAAGCGTTCTGAATCAAGTGCCTTTGTAAAAATATCAGCAAGCTGATCATTTGTAGGTACATGATCCAACACAATAGTTCCGTCCTCCACCAAATTACGAATAAAGTGATAGCGAATGTCAATATGTTTGGTACGAGAATGTTGGACGGGATTTTTTTAAATATTTATTGCACTGCTGTTGTCACAGAAAAGTTGAGCAGAATGTACCTTCATACCATACTCAGAGAGGATTTGTTTCACCCAAGCTAACTGAGAGCAACAACTTCCCGCGGCAATGTATTCAGCTTCAGCGGTAGAAAGAGAGATGTAGTTTTGCTTCTTGTAGAACCAGGAGACCAGATTTGATCCTATATAAAAACAGCCGGAAGTACTTTTCCTATCATCAAGATTTACAGTCCAATCTGCATCACAGTAACCTGCAAGATGTAGGTTCGTATCATCAGAGTAAAATAGTCCATAGTCTGATGTACCTCCAATGTATTTGATGATGTGCTTGACTGCCTTCATATGAGATTCTTTTGGAGTTGACTGGTACCCGACACAAAGTCCAACACTAAAACAAATGTCAGATCTACTGGCAGTAAGGTAGAGGAGACTACCAATCATACTTCTGTAAAGAGTTTGATCAACAGATGCACCTTCATCATCCTTGGACACTTTTACATGAGTGCCCATAGGAGTTTGAGGGTTTTTAGCGTTTTCAAGACTAAACTTTTTCACAAGGTTTCTAGCATATTTACTTTGATGCAAAAAGATACCATATTTACCTTGTTTTACCTGGAGACCGAGAAAGTATGAAAGTTCACCTACCAGACTCATTTCAAATTATGAAGACATAAGCTCGACAAAGTGATTAACCAGTTTCTTCGAAGTTGACCCGAATATGATATCATCTACATAGGTTTGAACCACCAGAAGGTCAGAATTGGTTCTCAAGGCAAATAATGTCTAATCAACTCCCCCTCGCTTGAAACCCTTCTCCAGAAGGTACATCGTAAGTCTTTCATACCAAGCACGAGGTGCTTGTTTCAGTCCATACAGTGCCTTCTTGAGTCTGCAGACATGGTTAGGATATTTGGGATCTTTGAACCCTTCAGGTTTTTTCACACAGGCTTCTTCATGCAACATTTCGTTAAGAAATGTTGACTTCACATCCATTTGATAAACAATGAACTTCATTAGACAAGAAATTGATACAAATATACGTATCGATTTGAGCCTTGCAACTGGAGCAAAGGTTTAATCAAAGTTCACTCTTTGAGTCTGAGTGTAACCTTGTGAAACCAATCTAGCCTTATTACGAGTCACTTTACTGAACTCATCGGTTTTGTTTTTGAAGATCCATTTGGTTCCGATAACATTTCCTGACGAAGGTTCAGGGACAAGTTCCCAGACATCATTTCTACTGAATTGTTCCAATTCTTCTTGCAAGGTAGAGATCCAGCATTCATCCTTCAGTGCTTCGTTTGCATTCTTGGGTTCTATCAAGGAAGTGTAGCACGCAAAGTGAGAGATTCCCATGAGTTCCTTAGTTGAAGTTTTTGAGTTTTTGGTTACCCTCTCGTTCAGATCTTCAATAACCAGTTCAGATGGATGAGCTTTCTGAATCTTCAAGGGTGGATCCCTTTTTAGTTCAACTTGATATTCAGATGTAGTAGGAACATCATATTCCAACTGAATTTCCTGTGAGCCTACCGTTGCACATGAACCTGCTTCATTCTCACTTTCTTTACTAACGGCGGTATTCTCAATTTGAGCATTCTGCACACTCACTACATTTTCAACCAAGTTAATTGACACAGATGAATCAACATTGGGGGTTTTTTCATCAAAGGTTACATTCATGGATTCCATAACAGTGAAGGTACTTGTGTTGTATACACGGTATGCTCGACTGTTATTAGAATATCCAAAAAATAAACCTACATCACATTTAGCATCAAATTTCCCAAGTTGTTCACGATCATTATAGATAAAGCACTTGCATCCAAATACATGCAGATAACTAAAAATAGGACTCTTACCTTTCCAAAGTTCGTAAGAAGTCAACTCCATACCTCGACGAAAGTACACTCTATTCACAAGATAAAATGCAGTGTTAATTGCCTCTGCCCACCATCTATGAGAGATTCTTGGAATTCAGCATTACCCTCGCCCTATCTTGAAGAGTATGGTTCTTTCTCTCGACAACTCCATTTTGCTGAGGTGTCTTAAGTGCAGAAAACTCATGAAAAATACCGTGAGAGTCACAAAAATCCGAAAATTCTTTATTCTGAAATTCACGGGTATGATCGCTCCTAATGCTAGTTATAGGAAATCCCTTTTCATTTTCCAGTTTCAGACAGAGAGTTTAAAGGCAATGAAGGTATCAAATTGCTCACACAAAAAATCAACCCAAGTATATCGAGAGAAGTCATCCATGCACATATAAATATACTTCTTACCTTGATAGCTCTAAACCTAAATCGGTCTCATCAAGTCCATGTGAAGTAGTTCCAGGATTCTCTTTGATGCAATGTGGTTCAAGCTTTTATGTGATGCTCATGTCTGTTTCCTAAGTTGACACGGTTCGCAAATGGGTAGTTCCTTCATGACAATCCTTGGAACTCCACGAACCACACCTGCATTTGAAATGTTGACCAAGTGAGAATATTCAATATGACCTAAGTGTTGATACCAGATTTCAGATTCACTAACAGTTGCTTGAAAATATTTTTCATTAAAGTCAACAACATAGCATGTAATGCCCCACTTTGATTTTTAAGAAATTCCGAATTTTCCGAAAATCAGTAAAACATTTTTCGAAATCATTTTCAAAATTATGGGCATTATTCACAACATTCACATAGTCCAAGTCTTATCTGGACCCACGGGGATTCATAAACCCGGTTTTCACAAATGATTTTCATTAACCCGATTCACAACCTAACTCACATGTTATTCAGCTAAAACATAACAGCATGAATAAACTAAAGTAACATGATATCCAAATTGACCCATACTTATGAATATCCAAATAGAGGGGTTTCAAAACAAACCAATCCAACATTTTCAAAGTCAAATTTGAAATCAACATGTCCAATAGTCTCTAACATAATGTTCATAAAACTGCAGAAGCTATAATAAAAATAAATGACCACCCACTCGCCTTTTCCCCGTCATGTCCGGCACCTGCTTAACCTGCATCCGTGAAGAGACAGGTGGGAGTGAGCACACTTGGAAACCGTAGTGCTCACCACTATGCACATAATATAATAAAAAAAAATGCTAAGATAGTATGGTCGCAGTATGAATGTAAATCAATCATCATCATGTCTCATCTCCTATCAATACAACAATGACTCACTCATGTGCACATCTATCATTAGCCGCGGAAAGGGGATGCATAAACCTTAACGACGGGAGTGCGTGCCACGCAAGGACACAGCCTTTCATTAGGTCTTAAGGAGATTTTGCCACGCAAGGGCAACCGTACCGTAACTCGATGGGGACAACCCATTGTTTGTCCCATTTTTGTTGCATTTTTCGTATTGGTTTTTCCTTTCTTTTTCCCCCATATTAGGTCTATTCC
The DNA here is from genome assembly GCA_008636005.1 of Striga asiatica. Taxonomy (NCBI): domain Eukaryota; kingdom Viridiplantae; phylum Streptophyta; class Magnoliopsida; order Lamiales; family Orobanchaceae; genus Striga; species Striga asiatica. The sequence goes on along the minus strand of BKCP01005050.1, from coordinate 634,005 downwards.
TTGGTTTTTAGGTTGTTTTATAGTTTATTGTGTGTTTTGCTTTATTTTGGTTTTTCTTGTGTTTTCCGTTTGTTTTTCCGGTTTTTCTTTGTTTCTGGTGTGCAGGTCGAAAGCTTCGGGAGAATCTATTTTCCATGATAAGTGGGCTAGGTGAACATCATTTAATAGAGCATTTCGTTGGCAACGCACAGGAAAAAGCGGAATCGAATTCCGATGTCAAACGAGTCCGAACGACTCCGAAAGGTGAAGTCACGCAAGTGGTCCGAGCACCAGTACTAGCCGCTGTCCGAGCATTAGCGCCGCTAACTAGCAGCTAGCGCGGCTAACCCCCCCCTAGCGCGGCTAACACCCCCCTAGCGCGGCTAACCACCCCCCTAGCGCCGCTGCCATCTACTAGCGAGCTGAAGAGAAAAGCCGCTGTCCGGAGAGTTAGCGCCGCTAGCTAGCAGCTAGCGCGGCTAACACCCCCCTAGCGCGGCTAACCCCCCCCTAGCGCCGCTAACCCCCCTCTAGCGGCGCTAGCTACTGCTTATCAGATTTGTTTCGCGATTCTATTATTATGAGGAGTAGGGTTTGTTTTAGGGGCAGTCTTAGACTTATTTTATGGCGTTTCTGGCTGAGGAAAAACACTACTCTCATTCTTTTCTCTCGATTTTCATCGTCCTCTTTATTTTTCATCGTTGAACACGGATTTACACTCGGATTTTGCTACTGCTTGAGGATTAATCTTGTTTATCAGATTCAACTCTCAATTTCGATTTAACGTAAGATTTTCTATTCTTCTAATCCATGAATATGTTTGTCTTGATTTGTGAGATTGTTTGTGTTGAATCTATCATGAGTAGCTAAATTCATATGCTAGGGAATAGGGGATTAATGTTTTGAATTCATTTGTGATTGTTGGGATTTATTGATCGTTCTATTTGTACGAGTTATGCTTTAAAAAGGGTTTTTCAAATATTGGGCCTGAGTATTGAGAATTATTGAAGAGTGACACTTCAATTTCCAATCTACGATTGAATTCGATGTATTCTCGCATGATAATGGTTATTCTTATTGATTAGTCGGTTGACAACCTTCTAGTCTAATCTAATCGACTCTTAGAACCGGAAGGGGAGGAGTCGGTCGAAATAGGCTCGTACAAACTAGGCTTGTTCGTAACTGTATTGCCTAGGAGTTAAATGACTTGTTAATTTTGCCGTACAAGTTTGTTCTCTTGTTACGAAGAGTTATTGAGGATGAGTACTTGAACGAGCAAAATTATTCAAATCACTTAACCGAATGATCACTTGCCCAATTGTCACAACTCGAACCAAAACGGATATCCCCGACTCCCTAGCTCCTTAAATCCTATTTGTTCTTCGACGTTGCTTACTATTTTCATTTGCTTTATCTGAAGTTGTTCTTCGTAGTTAATAAACAAACCAAATCATTTGAATTAGAATGTCTAGGATCTTTATTTCTTTTACTTGTTTTTTGAATAAACGTATAGAATATTCCGGCTAACCTTCCTCGTGAGACACGACCCGGTGTTCGAACCTTTAGATTCTACTCCGGAAAAATATTTACAACACCCATACCGACGGCCGTAACAACTCACATCAGTAAGCCACATGGTTTACATACATGCATTGATCATACTAATGAAACACTTAAATACATATGGCATAGAAATTTTAGAATAACAAATCCACCTGGTATTTCGGGATGGCAAAAACACAACAATTAATGACGTAGGTCGAGGCTTGACTCCTCAAACACCTACAATAAGTCAAGATACTACAATCAACACTTATCTTGACCTTAGAAAGAAAACACAAATCATACTTAGTCGAACTTGATTCAACTAAGTTGTTCGTGGAGTCCTGTGGACATTGGAACTCTTGGACGTAGCACTTAGACTCGACCAACACAATTATGGGAACACACAAAATTTCAATTAAGGGTTTACCAAGACAAGTAACAAGGAGCAACGTATATACAAGATTACCTAAAAATTCATACTTTAACATAATAAGCTATATTTTTGCAACAGTTGACAAGATTGCACATTTCCAAGTTGGTCAGGCAAATGGACGAGTTAGGTCCTGAATGTTTAACACAAAATTCACATTACTGGACATAGGAATCTCACCAAGTTTTAGCCTTTACCTCAAAACACTCAATTTTATAAAATTAAAACAAGAGTTCAACAAAAACGAGCATGAATTTATAGTCTAACCTAATGAACGATTTAAACCTTGTAATTTTTACAGAAAAAACTACACCATGCGAGGATTAACATATAAAATTTTCAGCTCTAAACATTAAACACACGATTTATAGGATTTATAGCAGGATTCAATAGAATTCATATTTTCATAAAAAACACATCAAAATGAACTCAGTTAAATCTGGAATTTTTACATCATAAAACACATCATAAAATGAGCACATAAATCAAAATTCAGCCATTTATAGCAAGGGGTCGATTTTTCATAATTCCAACAAGGTTCAGTAATAAATTCCAAATAAATTATTAACCTAGCAATTGGAGTCGAAAAATGCTGAAATTTATGCATACTGACCACACATAAAAGAAGAACAACATATTTAAATTTTAGCATTTTTGGAGTACAACTCGATTTATATGAATTTTTCTAAGTTTCTGCCCAGAACTCTTTTTCGCAATTTGACCATGAAAAATACCTAATTAAAATCCTATATTTTTACCACATACATATATATCATAGAGGAGGAAGATATCCAAAAATCAGAATTTTTGACCAACAGCTCGAATTATCATGCATTTTACAAGTTTCAACAGCAACATTGATTTGAAAAATCCATAACTTGCAATCTAAAATTCAAATTGACACAAGGTCAAAACCATTGTGTCAAGGACATTCCTAAGTTCCAGATTCCACAGCACTTTCACGATTTAACATGATCTCATTCAATTTCACTACATACAATAATTATATTGAACCAAAACATACACATTATCAATAAGGCATTTAACATTCACGTGAATAACACATCGCATATAAATCGAAAAGTGATAGGGAAGCCGTCGATACCATTCTCGGGAGAGATGCTTGAAAACGGAACGAGGGAGGGCTGTCGGGGCGATGGAAACTCACTGCGGCGACGCTCGACAACGGCAAACGACTCCCAGCGGCGACTCGACAACGGCGCTCGACGGCTGGCGCTTCGGCTCGCTGCTGGGGGTGTACGCGTGGTCAAGGATGACCTGCTGGTTCACAACGAGGGTTCGCGGAGGAGCAGCAGCGCACGGTGGTCGCTCGCGGAGGTGGGTCATTGGAGTTGCAGGTTCGGCTCTTCGCGACGCAGGAGTGCAGGAACTCGACGATGGGGTCTCGCGAGCGGGGATGGGGACTTGCTGGTGGTGATGGCGGGATGACGGGACTGGGTCGGCGGCGATCAGAATTGCGAGAGAGAGAGCTTGAGGGTGACCGAATTTATGGCGGGAGAAAAGTGAGAGCGAGAGGGTTGAGAGAAAAAGCTGCGGGGCGTGTGTTTGATCGAGAGAGAGATGAGAGAAAAAATATAAGGCTAGGTTTTAATGTCTTGCTCCTCAAAGACACACACACACACACACACGCAAGAGAGAGAGGGGAAGCCGAGGGTTTGGGGGTCCGGGTCGACCGGTTCAGCTGGGGCGCGCGGTTCTTACGGGCTCGACATACGGCTCGGGCTCTCGTTTCTTCAATTACGATTAATAACGGTTCGGTTCGATCGCACGACAATTTAAATAAAATCCAAAATATATATATATATATATACATACATACATATATTACACACCTTAATTAATTAATAATAATAAACATTTAGACAATTAATAATAATTAGACATTCGTTAATAATAATAATAATAACAACAAATAATAATAATAATAAATAATCTCTAATAATTCATAAACAAACAGGGTATTACAGTCTACCCACCTTACAAAGAATTCCATCCTCGGGATTCAAAAACAAAAGAAACTAACAACTAAAAGAAGTACAAAGGACTCAAAACGAAAAGTTCGAATATCTCCTCCTAATCTCAACCTCCTTCTCCCAAGTCACCTCGGACTCGTCATGTCGGCTCCACTGCACCTTCACAAGACTCCCCGCTCGGTTCCTCAGCTGATGGACCTTCTGGTAAAAAATGGCTATCGGTACCTCCTCGTAGGTATGGTCTCGCTGGACCTGCAGCTCGCCGAATCCACCACATGGTCAGGATCCTGTACATATCTACGCAACATCGAGACATGAAACACATCATGCACTCCCGACAAATCCGGTGGTAAAGCCATCCGATACGCCAAGTCCCCGACTCAAGCAAAGATCTCAAAGGGTTCGATATAGCGAGGTCGAAGCTTTCCTTTCTTTCCGAAGCGAATCACACCCTTCATGGGTGGAAAGACATGATCACCAACAACATACTCGTGCTCCTGCCTCTTCCGATCGGCATAGAGCTCCTGCCTCTCTTGGGCTGACCGGATATTCTTCCAAATCTCCTCAACTGCTTCGAAGTCCTACGAATGAACTCCGGACCCATGATCTTTCTCTCTCCCGACCTCATCCCAATACAAGGGTGTCCGAACCTTCCGTCTGTACAGAGCCTCATACGGGGCCATCTTGATCGAGGAATGAGCTATTGTTGTAAGTCAGCTCGACCAAAGGAAGGGCACTCTCCCAAGTTAGGCTCCGGTCCGAGACCACAGCCCTCAAAATATTCTCCAAGTACTGAATCGTCCGCTTCGACTGACCATCTGTCTCGGGGTGAAAGGCGGTGTTGAACTCCAACCTTGTCCCCATGGCTCGGTGCAGAGTCTTCCAGAACTGACCAGTGAACTTTGGATCTCGATTTGACACAATCTCCACGGGCACCCTATGAAGTCGAACAATCTCATCAACGAACAACTCGGTATAATCACTAGCCTTCATAGTCATCCAGACGGGCAAAAAGTGAGCAGACTTTGTGAGTCGATCCACAATTACCCAAATAGAGTCGTGACCAGACCTCGATCTCGGCAATCCCACCAAAAAGTCCATGGTGAGTCGCTCCCATTTCCAGATGGGAATCTCAAGTGGCTTCAACAGCCCTCTCGGTTTTGGTGCTCAGCCTTCACTTGCTTACACACCAGGCATCCGTTCACGAATCGGGCTACCTGCCTCTTCATGCCTCGCCACAAAAATGACTTCCTGAGGTCCTGGTACATCTTCGTGCTACCATGATAGATGGTATACGGGGCCCTATGTGCCTCTCTCAGAATCTCTTTTCGCAGTTCCCACACCTTCAAAACACATAGTCTATCCTCGAAGACCAATGCTCCATCAGATGCGACCGCGAATCCGCCAATTCTATCGGCTTCCATCAACTCCTTCATCCAGCATAGAAAACGATCTTTCGGCTGCTCGGCGACTATCCTCTCACGAAGAGTCGGTCCCACAACCAAGGCGGTCAACATACCACCGGCCGTCAAAGTCGACTCCACTGCCTCTAACTGCAGCCGCTCGAACTCCCGAACTAAGACATCTTGCCCGGTGAATAAGCAAGACAGCTGGCAATGACTCTTCCGAGTCAAAGCATCGGCAACCACATTAGCTTTCCCAAGATGGTAGCTAATAGTGCAATCATAATCTTTGACCAGCTCCAGCCATCTCCTTTGGCGCATATTGAGCTCCTTCTGAGTAAAGATATACTTCAAGCTCTTATGATCAGTGAAAATCTCACACTTCCCTCCATAGAGGTAGTGCCGCCAAATCTTCAAGGCGTGGACAACTGCAACTAACTCAAGATCATGAGTGGGGTAGTTCTGCTCGTGAGGCTTCAGTTGCCTCGAAGCATAGGCTACGACTTTCCCCTACTGCATAAGGATACATCCCAAGCCCATCATCGAAGCATCACTGTAGATAGTGAACTCCAAAGTAGGATCGAGTATTGTCAAGACGGGTGCGGTAGTAAGTCTCCCTTTCAGTTCCTGAAAACTATTCTCGCACTCTTGACTCCATCCGAACCTCACGGCCTTCTTCGTAAGGTTCGTTAGTGGCTGGGCTATCTTCGAGAATCCCTCGATAATCCTGCGGTAGTATCCAGCTAACCCCAGGAAACTACGAACATCATTGGCACTTGTTGGAGTATCCCACTTGCTTACCGCCTCGATCTTGCCGGGATCCACCTGAATTCCTCTAGCCGTCAGAATGTGGCCAAAGAATGCCACATGATCTAGCCAGAACTCGCACTTCGAGAACTTAGCATAAAGCTTCTCGCGGCGAAGAGTCTCCAGCACAATCCTCTGATGCTCCTTGTGCTGGTAAAAAATTCCAGACTTTCCAAAAATCAGTAAAACATTTTTCGAAATCATTTTCGAAATTATGGGCATTATTCACAACATTCACATAGTCCAAGTCTTATCTGGACCCACGGGGATTCATAAACCCGGTTTTCACAAATGGTTTTCATTAACCCGATTCACAACATAACTCACATTTTATTCAGCTAAAACATAACAACATGAATAAACTAAAGTAACATGACATCCAAATTAACCCATACTTATGAATATCCAAATACAGAGGTTTCAAAACTAACCAATCCAACATTTTCAAAGTAAAATTTGAAATCAACCTGTCCAATAGTCTCTAACATAAAGTTCATAAAATTGCGGAAGCTATAATAAAAATAAATGACCACCCACTCGCCTTTTCCCCGTCATGCCCGGCACCTGCTTAACCTGCATCCGTGAAGAGACAGATGGGAGTGAGCACATTTGGAAACCGTAGTGCTCACACTATGCATATAATATAATAAAATGTTGAGATAGTATGGTCGCAGTATGAATGTAAATCAATCATCATAATGTCTCATCTCCAATCAATACAACAATGACTCACACATGTGCACATCTATCATTAGCCGCGGAAAGGGGATGCATAAACCCTAACGACGAGAGTGCGTGCCATGCAAGAACACTGTAACGCCCCATTTAATTTTAAAGAATTTACCGAATTTATTTGACGAAAATCAGAGTTATTTTTTTTTAATCCAAGTTAAAACATTTATCGAGAAACGGGCGCAACTTAGTAACTACAACAATTAAACACATCCAAACAATCAGTTCAATGAACCTACGCATGCTCGAGCTATCAAAATAACAATCCCAATAATCATAATTTTAAAATCATTCCCAAACGTCTAGCATGAATCAAGGTTCAAACGAAACTCAAACATAGTTCGAAGGCAAATAAATAAATAATCCAAAGTATTTGAAAGCAAATAAAATAAGTAACAAGTTCATGCGGAAGCATAAGATATTATCAAACAGTGACCACCTTCTCGCTCGTCCTACGCCACCGCCTCCAGCTCGTCTCAACCTAAAACAAAGGAAGAGAGAAAACAACAAAGAAAATAATGGGGGTGAGCATAACCAACAAGCTCACCATTATCGCACAGTATATCTCGCATAACATTTTAAACCATCATAACCATAATATTCAGTATGCATAGAATCCAACAGTCTAACTCCCTACTTGGCCCTATCGCAAACCTCCTATGTACATACAACAACCTTCCGATCACACACGACAAGGAAGTAACTGGAAACCTTCCCATCACCGAATGGCTACGGGCCTGGGATCCTTTCCAGGAGACAGTAGAGATGTTTTTTCCATTCACGAATATCAAACGGACCTGGGCGTCACCTCTCCGAATCTACAGGCCGATGACCTCTCACTGTTTATGCATTCCTCAAAGGCACTAACATACGGGATGCTTAGACTAGGGTTCTCACGCATACATCGTTTTTCAAACAAAGCATTTATACGAAATATTAAGTGCGATAAATATGAAATACATCATAAATGTACCCACCTGATAGCAGCTACAGTTCAAATCACAATTCTCGAGACGAGGCGAGGTTCAACACCTCTCGACACCTACATTAAGTCCAGATACTAAAGTCAACACTTTAATCTAGACCTATGTAGCAAATTCACAAGTTGACTTAGCCGAACTCGGTTCGACCAAGTGGTTCGTGAAGTTCTGTGGATATGGGAACACTAGGACTTAGACTCGATCAAACCACATATTCGAGTTCACACAAAAGCAAGTGAAAGACAACAAACGAGCCACAAGCAAAACACATGGCACATTTCGTCATCAACACCTAACACATTTCAACATAGAAAAACAATTTCTCAAATTCACACTTGAATTAGAAGGCATATCAAATCAATGAGTTAGGTTCTGAAACTTTAACATAAATTTCACATCCTAGTTCTAAGTAGGATCACCCAATTTCAGCTTCAAACTTCTTATGCATAATTTTATAAAATTCAAATAAGTTTTTCAACAAAAACGAGTTTAAATTAAAAGCACATGATAATGGACGATTGGCTGTGAAATTTTTATCTAAAATACTACAGCATATGAACAGCATAACATAAATTTGCCAGCCTTCAACACTAAGGATAACATTTTGATAAAATTAAAACCACAATCAGCCAAATATCACAATTATATAAGAACTGATCACAACGGAACTCCAAAAATTCTAAACTGTTTACAGCATGCTAAACATCATATAATCAGCAACTCCACAAATTTTAAGCATTTTTCAACTTCAGAATAATTTATCATAATTAAAATAAATTCGGTCAGAATCACAAAATAATTTGTGAACCCTATCAAACCTAGTTCAAAATTTCTAAACATTTTACACCACATATAATCATGGCTGAAACATAACATATTCGAAAACTGGCCAGAAAAGAACACTACACAATTAGTTATGCATTTTACAAGAAACTGAACAGAAAACAAATAAATTTTAAAAAATAGCTAAACACCTCTAAAAATCACGAAAATGTTACAGCAGCTACATATTCATCAAAAACAGCGGCTCCTAAAATTTCAAGTCAATCGGACTAGTATTTAATTTATAGTGAATTTTTCATTCCAAACAGCAATTATAACTTTCGAAAAGTCGTAACTACCAATTTACAAGTCCGATCGACACAAGGTCAGTGCCATTGTGTTCGTAAAAATCCTAAGTTCCTAAATCAACAGAGATTCATCACTTACATTCAGTTCTCGCTCAATTCTCACGAATCGACGAGTTCGACATAAAATCATGACAATACAATCACGAGCAACCAAAATCACATAGCATCATAACACATATATTAATTTAACGAACACACTAGGCACGACCGATCCTTATATTATTCACAAAATATTAAACGAGAAGTCGAGACTCGATACCGTTCTCGAGAAACGAGTGAGAATGGGTTCGAACGGGCTCGACGGTGAACTTCGTCTCGCGAAAGAGAAGAGCTCGTCGTACGGGAGGAGAGAGTGCGTCCCTGCTGCCGGGTCTCTGCCAAAGTTCACTGCTCGAACGGAGGGATAGTCGCTGAGATGCTGCTCGATCAGAAAAGGGGCTCACGGCGCGGCGGGAGAGGCTGGGATGGCGTCGCGGCGCGGTGGAGCTTCTGTGGCGGCGTCGCGGCGTGGCAGGGGCTCTGGTCGCGGCGCGGTGGAAGAGCAGGTTGTCGGACTGAGGAGGTTTCGACGTCGGGCTCGCGAAGGAGGGCACAGAGGGTCAAACCCGCCAAAAAATCACGAAACCGAGGTCGCCAGAGATCTCTGCGCGAGGTGTTGAGCGCCGGTTGCTGGCCGCCGGAGATTAGGACGATGATGACGGGATGAAGGAAGGAGGACGAGATAATTGCTGGGAAAACAGGAACCGAAAGCAAAAGGAGAAAGGGAGATGGAGACGGTGATGATCGATCGCGATCTGAATAGGAGAACAATTATCACGAGAGGAAGATGAAGGGAAAATCTGATTTCTCACGTTAGTTTTTGATGGCTGCGGGATTTGGGATTTGTGAAGGGAACCGAGACAAACATATACTATTAGGTTTTAAAAGTCTTGTTGACCAAGATAAAATAAATCCCAAACACACAACTCACGCATGAAAGAAAAAGAAGAGAAAAATCTGTCGGGCCAGGCCCGAGTAATTGGGCCAAATTTTCGTGCCTTGGGCTGGGTTTGCGACATTTAAATCGGCTCACGGGCCGGTTTGCGAAAATAAATCGGCTCACGGGCTCGATTTTGGGTTCCTACGAAAATTCTCGGGCCCGATATAAATTCAAACGCACGATAAAATAAACAAAACTCCGGACAATATAAATTAAATACGTACATTATTTTTAAAATACAATTATCAATCAAAATATACAACTAGCAATTAATTAGCAATTAGACATACAATATTTAGACATTCAAATTTACAAGCAATAATTAATAATAACACAATAATAAAAATAATAATAATAATAATAATAATAATAATAATAATAATAATAATAATAATAATAATAATAATCCAGAAATGAATGGGGCATTACAGTCTACCCTCCTTAAAAGATTTCCGTCCCCGGAAATCCAAGAAAAATCATCCAACACAACAATTGACACATGAGAGAAGCTTAAACCACTCTAACTCGGATACTCCATCCGAATCTTCCCACTCTATCAAGTCACACCGTACTAGCCATGGTTATCCTGCCGGACTTTGACGAGCACCTCTTCTGGACTCTCCCTGCTGGATTCGTCAATCAAGTAGGTCATCGGTACCTCATCAAAGGTAAGGTTCTGCCCACATGCAGCTCGTGCCTAGAGTCGCGCACCTGTCCCCTCTCCACGAGGCACTAAACAGGTCCTGCACTCTTGCAAGCTCCGGTGATGGGGTCAACCGTCGGGCTAAGATGCCGACTCGGTCGAGAATCACGAAAGGACCAACAGATGTGGCTGATACTCCCTCTCTCTTCCCATAACTCGAGGCGTACAACGCCTCTTTCCGTACTCAGAACCTCGTACGGTACCATCAAGATCGTCGCTTATTAGCCATCGCTATAAGCGCCTTTTCTTATGGTAAGAAAATTCCACATGACACACCCATCGAGTACACCAGACTCCAACCAGTCTCTCAGAGTCTCGACAGCATGTCCTAAACGCATAACTATCTGGATTTCCACGCGGTGCCAAGTTCAGTCTCGTGCCCGCGTCACGTTGACAACTTGCCCACGATCCCAACGAGATCCGTGCGTCCGTATCAAACGGGCCGCCACGGGATCTCATACAAAAGGCTAACAAAGCAACAACAACACCACAAACTCAACACTGATACCTACAGAATCTACGGTTCTGCTCGATATCGGTGACAAAGCCTCATTCCCTGCCGACACGAGTAACATCTCGTATGCGGTATAAGAAGTATCGACTAGATATTCGAAAACAACCACTATCGCAGAAACTGGATCTCAAATAGGGATGCTCGACAATCCCTTTATAACAACCTAAAAGACATGGCCAGTCTGGGGTTTAATGCACTGTCACCCGAGAGATGTCATGCACACTGACGCTGCATAAGCGGGGCGCTGGGATGTGTGCCTCCATCTATTCGGAGAACAGCTGCAAGGTCAAGGTTTCAGCCGCACACTGGCTTGGGAAGCTCCTGCGTTCGGTGATGGTGGCTGCAGCTCTTGTGCGAGTCAACGATCGGCCCTGCAGTGCCTCACGTCTCTCAGCACAGGCTCGCATGCTCGACCACCACTTCGCGTGACTAGACCCAGTCAGCGTCGGCATTCGGTTCGAGGTACATAAAAGAATTACTCTAATTCAAGGCTCACACTATCTGAGGTAGCCTGGAAGGAAAAGTTTTTTTTTTTTTTTCCCGAAACCGACAAACATTAGGATATAACAAAGACATCATCCCCCAGCATTAGGTATCGACAAGCTTCGATGGTTCAGGGCTTCCAAATCATCACATCTAAAGAGAGCGAATATCGGCATCCTCAGCTAGGAATCATCCTCAACTCAGCGGTCATTATCGAACAATGAAGATGGTCAGCTCGCATGACTCTTCTGACTAACAGTGTCGGCCGTCACGTCAGCTCTATCTCCGGTAGCTAAACATGTCGACAGTCCTATACGAGCTCAATCTCTACTTTGCTAAGATTTTCACGTTTATGGATCTCATCACGAAGACTCCTTGGTTGATTCGTCTCAATCGCGTCTCGAATATAGGTCATCAACGATAAAAATAAAACTCGACTAATCGATCCGGGTATGAATGGAGTACCCAGACTGAAATGGCATCGCCAAAATCGAAAGAAACGATATAAGACTAACGGTAAAACGAAAGTACTTGTCTTAATTAATATATAAGGTTGCAATTTCTCAAATGAAGACTCCAAACAAATCAAATACTAGAGTTTTCAGAGGGTTGCCAAAAGTCAAAGAAATACAAGAGTCACTCTTGAAATTCCGAAGGGGGAAGAACGGGAGCTTCGAAGAATTCACGATGGACACAACACAAAAACGAAAACGGCTCTGCATCAGGCTCGACTACCCTCCTTAAAAGATTTTCACGTACACCACTTTGGTTCAAAGTTAAAACAAATCGCAAAAGAAATTGATCGCCATCTATATCGAAGCTAAGGTATTCTCAAGCTAACCTATGCCTCGACTGTTAGAGTAGGGTACCCGGCGTTCCAATCTAATTGGACGTATTCTACTTGTAAATACAATCTATTGGAATTATATTATTAATAAAGCATTTCTTAATCTTAAGAGAAAGCATTTATCTTATAATTGCACTTAAGATAAAATCCCTAGATCACATATAGTTATAAGGTATGGTTACGCATAGAGATGGTGATCATGGAACATACCTTGAAAGCTGTGATTTTAAAAACAGTTCCAAGTTGATGGATGTTTCGAGATGGGATATCGAATAATCCATAAAAGACTTGCACATAGTTTGTACGCTTGTTGGATAAGAATGTTGCATTCCATCAACATTAGCGTAAGACGTAAGTACATTTATGTGGGTGCTTGTTAGAGAACAAGTTCACTGAACATGACCGTATGAAAATTCTTAATGAAGAATTTATTCAGTCGAATAAGAATTTTCATGTTACAATAGTACATGACTAATCCTAAGACTTGAGGCACAATGGTAACTTTGTGCATATTACATTCTACTTTGATTTATCCTTTTGGTAGCTAGCACTATCGTTTAAAGGGATAAGTTGGGTATTATGTTAATATGTATGGAAGTTTGTTAGTGGCCAATAAAGGATTCGACACTTATGAAGATAAGTGAATTTCCTATGTGTTTCATAGTTATTAATCCAAAGTCCTTGGCCAAGGCAGAGATGAATAGTGATTCATAACCGGGTTAATAAACATGAAATAGAATCATAGTTATTAAGTCAATTTGGGTTTCGACAAAATCATACCCAAGACTTAATCGGGAAATTAGATGTCGAAAGGATTTTACATGTATGGAGTTGTAATCGGAATAGGTTTACTCGCTATTCACTTAATACTAGATTCATGCTACTTGCTAGGTGTTACCATGATATGTGGGTTCATAAATTAAAGGGTTAATTCATGAATAAGAGTTAATAAGATTTAACTCAAATTACAAAGTGTTGTAAACCCACTACTAGTATTAAGGTGAACCTAAAAGGTCACACTAATTATGAACAAAGGTAAAGATTGTATTTCTAATGGTTAGAATTAATTGATAAATATCTAATTTGATTAGATATCAATTAAAGGAATATATTAATCAATAAGATTGATTAATTACATTTTGGATATTACTTTAGTAATTAAGGTAATTACTAAATTAATAAAGTTGAATTTTAAAATAGGATTTTAAATTTCAAAAATCCAAAATAATAATAATATGATTATTATAATATTGGGAAAATGATATAATAATAAAGTCTTGAGAAAGATTCTCAAGATTTATTATCCAATTATTATTTATATCTTTAAATATGATTTAAGGATTAAAATAATAAATATGATTATAATAAAATGGTTGTTGATGGTTGTTTGAACTACTTAACATATCTTATTATTTTCAAAGTCAAAAGTTAGTAAATACTATTTAAATAAAATTTGATTTTATTTAATATTACTAAATGTTGATTATTTTATGCTAAAATGTTTAGTATAAATATATGCAAAATGGTTTTGCATTTAAGTGAAGTTTTTGATCCTAAATTTCTAAGTGTTAGAAAGAGAAGAAAGTGTTCTTCATAAAACTTCAAGAAAGAGTTCTTAAAATTCCCAAATAAAATTCATAAATATTCCTATACAAGAAAACCGAGTCTTTTCTACTAGCGAAGGAAAGTCGTCGGAACCGGGCTTCATAGGGTGGATACGTTTAGAGGGAAGACACTTGGATTCCTCTAGCGAGTAACCTCAAGTCGTTGAAGTTACAACCGGGAACCGATTCCCTCATCCATCATCAATAGTGAAGGAGTTCAAGACATTCGGTAAATATTTTTACTAGTATTTACTTTATAGTAACAAATCAAAATTTGTATATGATGCATGTTTTAAAGATGACGATCAGTTAATTCGCAATTAGTATGTACGGGTGTTGTATTTATACGATAAATACTTACTTTAAAAATTTTAAATTCCGCTGCGTACAGCCCGTACGGTACTATCGAACCCAACAGTGGTATCAGAGCCACGGTTATCGTCTTTAAAACAGATTTTGATTTGTTAAGACTTATGAGATAAGCAATATAATTAATTTTTTATATGATAAAAATATTAATTATAAAATTAAAAATCGTTTTTAAGCCACACGAGTCGTGTGACCTTGTCACACGAGTCGTGTGGCATGAAGAAAAATTTTGATTTTAGCTTCGTGATTTTCACACGAGTCGTGTGACCTTGTCACACGAGTCGTGTGAGCTCACACGAGTCGTGTGACGAGCCACACGAGTCGTGTGAGTCTGGGAAAAATTTTGATTTTCAATTCGTATTTTTCACACGAGTCGTGTGATAAGATCACACGGGTCGTGTGACCCTCACACGAGTCGTGTGACTCATAAATTGATATTTTATGTTCATTTCATTAGATGAATGTTTTAGGGATGATCATGAGCCTCATATTCATTATGTTTGAATGGATGTTTTCATTTTCAATATGATTGAATGAATGAATGGATGTTTAATTATGTTTTCAATATGATTGAAGAAATGTAATTTATCGAGACCTGCGAGTCTCTTGAGATGAAATTTGTAAAATTTTAAATTTTGTATCGTTAGAGATTAGATCAAGGTGGAGACCGTTCGATGACAAAGGCCCACGCATGTGTGGGTAATTTTACAAGTTGTAATCTCGAAGGCCTGTGCTTGTACGGGTAGATAGAATAAATGTAATAGAAGTAGTTCTATTATTTGTTTTATCACGTACATAGGCATAGATCCATTTTGGCTCGAATGGATCGAATAGGCAAGGACATGATCATCCCACCATGCATTAGATGTATGTTAGGTTTATTTACGCTTTCGTTTCATTAGGTGACTGAAATCGGTAAATAAACGTAAAGATGGTAATCGATGAGATCAAGGAACCCAAACGGATTAATTTGATTAATTCCATATCAAATCAATAATGGATAAAAATAAGTTGGAACTTATTAATCCCGGTCTTCCATCAAAAGTAGATGACATGAGATGCTACGATGTTTTATCATTGGCCACGAGTCGTGGGATGATTCTATGTCGAAAGCTGTGAACTCTATTAAATATATTGATATTCGTGAGATGGATTCCTCTTTGTGTTGACCATGAGTCGTGGGACACTCTGGTGGGCCATTATCATGAAAGTTTTGATGGGTTTGATTTGACACCGAGTAATATATACGGTCATAAAATTGAGGTATATAAGGAAAGGTGAGGCAAAACATCTTGAAGGTTGTATAGAGATACAATTGTCAAAAGTTGACTACCGATATAAATGTTCCATGCGTACTCATAAAATTGGGATATGGAATATTTTTATTGGACTTCAAGCCCACTATGAAAATTAGATTTTCATAATTAAAAAGGGGTTTTAATTAAAATAGTGGGAGACATTTAATATTAAAGACCTAATATTAAATGAATATAAATTCCATAGTTTAATTATTTTCTGCTTCGTTTGTTGTTTTTGTAGATCACTCTACTAAAATGGCTAAAAATCCAATTGCAAGTATCCTTGAACAAAACAAATTAACTGAACCCAATAAATGTTATCATTGTGGTAAAACTGGGCATTGGAAGAGGAACTGCAAGAAATATCTTGCAAGCCTGAAAAGTTCAGGTATTTATTTTGTTGAAGTTAACTTATCAGTTAACGAATCTTCTTGGGTATTGGATACCGGCTGTGGCTCACACATTTGCAATAATTTGCAAATTATGGCAAGAAGTAAAAAGCTAGAAAATGATGAAACAATCCTAAGGATGGGCAATGGGGCAAGGGTTGCTGCCAAAGCAATTGGGACTGTTTATCTAGCTTTAAATAATGGTGTAAAAGTTTGTCTTTCAAATTGTTTGTATGTTCCTGATATTATAAGAAACATTATTTCTATTCCAATATTGGATAAGGAAGGTTTTAAGTTTGTCATTGAAAATGGAAGATGTTCTATTTTCAAAGATACAACTTTTATATATTCAGGAAACTTGACAAATGGTTTATATACCATTACACCAGAAAGTCCCATCCTAACCATTCAACAAAATAAAAGGAAATTAGATAATCATAGTTCATTCACAATTTGGCATGCTAGATTAGGTCATATATCTGAAAAGAGGATTCACAAATTGGGACCAAAACTCGACCTTATGGGAGAGGATAGGTTGCCTACATGTGAATCATGTCTTAAAGGTAAAATGACAAAATCACCATTTGTTGGACAAGTGGAGCGAGCTAAAGGTCTGTTGGATTTGATCCATACAGATGTTTGTGGACCACTAAATGTTAGTGCTATGGGGAACTATCACTATTTCATAACCTTTACTGATGATTTTTCACGGTATGGTTATGTATACCTATTAAGGTACAAATCTGAAGTATTTGAAAAGTTCAAAGAATTCAGAAATGAAGTGGAGAAACAAATTGGTCGTAGTATTAAAGTCCTTCGATCGGATCGAGGAGGTGAATACTTGACTAATGAGTTTCTTGATTATTTAAGGGATAATGGGATTATCTCACAGTGGACACCTCCTGGAACTCCACAACTCAATGGGGTTTCAGAAAGGAGAAATCGAACACTGTTAGACATGGTTCGATCAATGATGAGTTCCACTAGTTTACCTCTTTCATTCTGGGGTTATGCCTTAGAAACAGCTGCACATATTTTGAATAGAGTGCCGAGTAAAGCTGTACCCAGCACACCTTATGAGATATGGTGTGGTAAATCACCCTCATACAAATATTTGAAAGTATGGGGTTGTACTGCTTATGTGAAGCAGTTAGTGGGAGGTAAGTTGGATATGAGATCCATCTTATGTAAATTTGTGGGGTATCCAAAAGAATCTATTGGATACTATTTCTATGATCCCTCTGAACAAAAGGTGTTTGTTTCGAGGAATGCTATATTCTTAGAGGAAGAGTTTCTCTCAAAGAATAGTGGAGTCATAGAACTTAATGAAGAACCACAAGAAATTCCACAAAGTACCACAAATAACATACCAGTAGAGACTGGACCATCTGAAACACAACCTCTTCGGAGATCCGAAAGGGTTTCTAGGGCGCCTGAAAGGCTATACCTATTGTCAAAAGACAATGAAGAGGGACTCCTTTTGGATAATGATCCAATAAGCTATGATGAGGCAATGTTGGACATTGACTCAGATAAATGGCAAGAAGCTATGCAATCCGAAATAGATTCCATGTATTCAAACAAAGTATGGACTTTGGTTGATCCACCACAGGGTATTGTACCCATAGGTTGTAAATGGGTTTACAAGCGAAAACGTGGTGTAGATGGAGAAGTAAATACTTTTAAAGCAAGACTGGTTGCTAAAGGTTATACTCAAAAACAAGGTGTTGATTATGAGGAAACTTTTTCACCAGTAGCAATGCTTAAATCTATTCGGATATTGCTAGCCATAGCTGCGTATTATGACTACGAGATATGGCAAATGGATGTGAAAACTGCTTTTCTTAATGGAAATATTAAGGAAGACATTTATATGAAACAACCGCAAGGTTTCATATCCAATGGGAGTGAACAAATGGTTTGTAAACTTCAAAGGTCTATTTATGGACTTAAACAAGCTTCGAGGAGTTGGAATATTCGGTTTGATGAAACGATCAAAACGTTTGATTTTCATAAGAATCCGGATGAACCATGTGTTTATAAGAAGGTTAGTGGGAGTGCAGTTACATTTGTTGTTCTATATGTTGATGACATCCTACTCATTGGGAATGATGTAGGGATGTTGCAGTCAACTAGGACATGGTTGTCAAAACAGTTTTCCATGAAAGACTTGGGAGAAGCATCCTTTATCCTAGGGATAAAAATCTATAGGGATAGATTTAAACGGATGATCGGACTATCCCAGTCGACGTACATAAATAAGGTGCTACAACGGTTTAGCATGGAAGAATCCAAACGAGGATATATTCCAATGAGTCATGGGATTTCTCTTTCTAAGACGATGTCTCCAAAGACACCTGAAGAAAGAGAACGGATGAGTCATATACCTTATGCATCAGCTATTGGTAGCATTATGTATGCAATGTTATGTACAAGACCTGATGTGGCTCATGCACTTAGTGTAACGAGCAGATATCAGTCTAATCCAGGTGAAGAACACTGGAAAGCCGTTAAGATGATTCTTAAGTACTTACGAAGGACTAAGGATATCTTTATGGTATACGGCAATGGAGAACTGAAACTAGAAGGCTTTACTGATTCTGGTTTTCAGTCCGATAAAGACGACTATAAATCCATGTCTGGATACTTATTTACTCTGAATGGAGCAGCAGTTAGTTGGAAAAGTTCCAAACAAGAAACAATTGCTGACTCTACGACAGAGGCTGAATATATTGCTGCATCTGATGCTGCAAAAGAAGCTGTTTGGATAAGGAACTTTATCCAAGGGTTGGGTGTAGTACCATCCGTTGTTGATCCAATAATGATTTATTGTGATAACAATGGGGCTATTGCGCAAGCAAAGGAGCCAAGATCTCATCAAAAATCCAAACACATTATGAGGCGATACCATTTGATTAGAGAAATCATTGGTAGAGGCGATGTCGTGATGGAGCGAGTCGACTCAGCAGAAAATATAGCAGACCCCTTAACTAAACCCTTATCACAGAAAGTGTTCGAAGGACATCTTGAGAAGATGGGTCTTAGATACATGAGTGATTGGAACTAGGGCAAGTGGGAGATTGTTAGAGTAGGGTACCCGGCGTTCCAATCTAATTGGACGTATTCTACTTGTAAATACAGTCTATTGGAATTATATTATGAATAAGGCATTTCTTTATCTTAAGAGAAAGCATTTATCTTATAATTGCACTTAAGATAAAATCCCTAGATCACTTATGGTTATAAGGTATGGTTGCGCATAGAGATGGTGATCATGGAACATACCTTGAAAGCCGTGATCTTAAATACAGTTCCAAGTCGATGGATGTTTCGAGATGGGATATCGAATAATCCATAAAAGACTTGCACATAGTTTGTATGCTTGTTGGACAAGAATGTTGCATTCCATCAACATTAGCGTAAGACGTAAGTACATTTATGTGGGTGCTTGTTAGAGAACAAGTTCACTGAACATGACCGTATGAAAATTCTTAATGAAGAATTTATTCAGTCGAATAAGAATTTTCATGTTACAATAGTACATGACTAATCCTAAGACTTGAGGCACAATGGTAACTTTGTGCATATTACATTCTACTTTGATTTATCCTTTTGGTAGCTAGCACTATCGTTTAAAGGGATAAGTTGGGTATTATGTTAATATGTATGGAAGTTTGTTAGTGGCCAATAAAGGATTCGACACTTATGAAGATAAGTGAATTTCCTATGTGTTTCATAGTTATTAATCCAAAGTCCTTGGCCAAGGCAGAGATGAATAGTGATTCATAACCGGGTTAATAAACATGAAATAGAATCATAGTTATTAAGTCAATTTGGGTTTCGACAAAATCATACCCAAGACTTAATCGGGAAATTAGATGTCGAAAGGATTTTACATGTATGGAGTTGTAATCGGAATAGGTTTACTCGCTATTCACTTAATACTAGATTCATGCTACTTGCTAGGTGTTACCATGATATGTGGGTTCATAAATTAAAGGGTTAATTCATGAATAAGAGTTAATAAGATTTAACTCAAATTACAAAGTGTTGTAAACCCACTACTAGTATTAAGGTGAACCTAAAAGGTCACACTAATTATGAACAAAGGTAAAGATTGTATTTCTAATGGTTAGAATTAATTGATAAATATCTAATTTGATTAGATATCAATTAAAGGAATATATTAATCAATAAGATTGATTAATTACATTTTGGATATTACTTTAGTAATTAAGGTAATTACTAAATTAATAAAGTTGAATTTTAAAATAGGATTTTAAATTTCAAAAATCCAAAATAATAATAATATGATTATTATAATATTGGGAAAATGATATAATAATAAAGTCTTGAGAAAGATTCTCAAGATTTATTATCCAATTATTATTTATATCTTTAAATATGATTTAAGGATTAAAATAATAAATATGATTATAATAAAATGGTTGTTGATGGTTGTTTGAACTACTTAACATATCTTATTATTTTCAAAGTCAAAAGTTAGTAAATACTATTTAAATAAAATTTGATTTTATTTAATATTACTAAATGTTGATTATTTTATGCTAAAATGTTTAGTATAAATATATGCAAAATGGTTTTGCATTTAAGTGAAGTTTTTGATCCTAAATTTCTAAGTGTTAGAAAGAGAAGAAAGTGTTCTTCATAAAACTTCAAGAAAGAGTTCTTAAAATTCCCAAATAAAATTCATAAATATTCCTATACAAGAAAACCGAGTCTTTTCTACTAGCGAAGGAAAGTCGTCGGAACCGGGCTTCATAGGGTGGATACGTTTAGAGGGAAGACACTTGGATTCCTCTAGCGAGTAACCTCAAGTCGTTGAAGTTACAACCGGGAACCGATTCCCTCATCCATCATCAATAGTGAAGGAGTTCAAGACATTCGGTAAATATTTTTACTAGTATTTACTTTATAGTAACAAATCAAAATTTGTATATGATGCATGTTTTAAAGATGACGATCAGTTAATTCGCAATTAGTATGTACGGGTGTTGTATTTATACGATAAATACTTACTTTAAAAATTTTAAATTCCGCTGCGTACAGCCCGTACGGTACTATCGAACCCAACAGTGGTATCAGAGCCACGGTTATCGTCTTTAAAACAGATTTTGATTTGTTAAGACTTATGAGATAAGCAATATAATTAATTTTTTATATGATAAAAATATTAATTATAAAATTAAAAATCGTTTTTAAGCCACACGAGTCGTGTGACCTTGTCACACGAGTCGTGTGGCATGAAGAAAAATTTTGATTTTAGCTTCGTGATTTTCACACGAGTCGTGTGACCTTGTCACACGAGTCGTGTGAGCTCACACGAGTCGTGTGACGAGCCACACGAGTCGTGTGAGTCTGGGAAAAATTTTGATTTTCAATTCGTATTTTTCACACGAGTCGTGTGATAAGATCACACGGGTCGTGTGACCCTCACACGAGTCGTGTGACTCATAAATTGATATTTTATGTTCATTTCATTAGATGAATGTTTTAGGGATGATCATGAGCCTCATATTCATTATGTTTGAATGGATGTTTTCATTTTCAATATGATTGAATGAATGAATGGATGTTTAATTATGTTTTCAATATGATTGAAGAAATGTAATTTATCGAGACCTGCGAGTCTCTTGAGATGAAATTTGTAAAATTTTAAATTTTGTATCGTTAGAGATTAGATCAAGGTGGAGACCGTTCGATGACAAAGGCCCACGCATGTGTGGGTAATTTTACAAGTTGTAATCTCGAAGGCCTGTGCTTGTACGGGTAGATAGAATAAATGTAATAGAAGTAGTTCTACTATTTGTTTTATCACGTACATATGCATAGATCCATTTTGGCTCGAATGGATCGAATAGGAAAGGACATGATCATCCCACCATGCATTAGATGTATGTTAGGTTTATTTACGCTTTCGTTTCATTAGATGACTGAAACTGGTAAATAAACGTAAAGATGGTAATCGATGAGATCAAGGAACCCAAACGGATTAATTTGATTAATTCCATATCAAATCAATAATGGATAAAAATAAGTTGGAACTTATTAATCCAGGCCTTCCATCAAAAGTAGATGACATGAGATGCTACGATGTTTTATCATTGGCCACGAGTCGTGGGATGATTCTATGTCGAAAGCTGTGAACTCTATTAAATATATTGATATTCGTGAGACGGATTCCTCTTTGTGTTGGCCATGAGTCGTGGGACACTCTGGTGGGCCGTTATCATGAAAGTTTTGATGGGTTTGATTTGACACCGAGTAATATATATGGAGTCATAAAATTGAGGTATATAAGGAAAGGTGAGGCAAAACATCTTGAAGGTTGTATAGAGATACAATTGTCAAAAAGTTGACTACCGATAAAATTGTTTCATGGTGGCATCATAAAATTGGGACATGAAATATTTTTATTGGACTTCAAGCCCACTATGAAAATAATGATTTTCATAATTATAATGAGGTTCTAATTAAATTAGTGGGAGACATTTAATGTTAAAGACCTAATATTAAATGAATATAAATTCCATAGTCTAATTATTTTCTGCTTCGTTTGTTATTTTTGTAGATCAAACTACTAAAATGGCTAAGAATCCAATCGCGAGTATCCTTGATCATAATAAATTAACTGGTCCCAACTTCAATGATTGGTTGAGGAACCTAAAGATTGTTCTTCAGTCTGAGAAGCGAGAGTATGTTTTGGAAACAGCTCCTCCTCCTCCACCGGAGGATCAGACTGCTGAAGAGTATGGAGCCTACTTGCGTCATGTTGATGACAATCTCCAAGCTCGGTGCTACATGCTAGCATCAATGTCTAATGAGCTACAGAGACAGAACGAATTACTGAATAATGCTTCTGAAATCCTAACTCACCTGCAAGAGTTGTATGGTGATCGGACGCGACAAATTAGATATCAGATATCTAAAGAGCTTTTCAGGTGTCGTATGACCGAGGGCTCTTCAGTTCATGATCATGGACTGAAGATGATAGCTCTTGTGGAAAGACTCGAATCACTTGGAGTCATTATGGATAATGAACTCTATGTGGATTTATTGTTGCAATCTCTGCCAGCGTCATTCGATAACTTTGTCGTTAACTACAACATGCATAATATGGAAACTGATCTTCCAGGATTATTAAACATGTTGAAGACGGCTGAGTCCACCATTAAAAAGGACAAGCCGGTACTTCTTGTTGGATCCACTTCCGGATCAAAGGCTACTAAGTCTAAGAAAAGGAAGAGGAAGGGAAAGGTTCCCAATAAGCCCAACAAGAAGGCATATAATGATAAAGGGAAGAACAAACAGAAGGTTAATTCTCAGGCCGATCATGAATGTTTTCATTGTGGCAAAACTGGGCACTGGAAGAGGAACTGCAAGGAGTATCTTGCTAGTCTGAAAAGTTCAGGTATTTATTTTGTTGAAGTTAACTTGTCTGTTAACGATTCTTCTTGGGTATTGGATACCGGCTGTGGCTCACATATTTGCAATGATTTGCAGATGATGGCAAGAAGTAATATGCTAGATGGTGAAGAAACAATCCTAAGGATGGGCAATGGGGCAAGAGTTGCTGCTAAAGCTATTGGGACTGTTTATCTAGCATTGAATAATGATGTAAAGATTTGTCTATCAAACTGTTTGTATGTTCCGGATTTAATAAAAAACATTATTTCTATTCCAATATTGGATAAGGAAGGTTTTAAGTTTGTCATTGAAAATGGAAAATGTTCTATTTTCAAAGACACAACTTTTATTTATTCTGGAAATTTGACAAATGGGTTGTATACCATTACACCACAAAGTCCCATCCTAACCATTCAACAAAATAAAAGGAAATTAGATAATCATAGTTCATTCACAATTTGGCATGCTAGATTAGGTCATATATCCGAAAAACGGATTCACAAATTGGGACCTAAACTCGACCTTAGGGGAGAGGATAGGTTGCCTACATGTGAGTCATGTCTTAAAGGTAAAATGACTAAATCACCATTTGTTGGACAAGTGGAGCGAG
The DNA here is from genome assembly GCA_008636005.1 of Striga asiatica. Classification (NCBI taxonomy): domain Eukaryota; kingdom Viridiplantae; phylum Streptophyta; class Magnoliopsida; order Lamiales; family Orobanchaceae; genus Striga; species Striga asiatica. The sequence goes on along the minus strand of BKCP01005050.1, from coordinate 609,781 downwards.
CTAAAGGTTTGTTGGATTTGATCCATACAGATGTTTGTGGACCACTAAACGTTAGTGCAATGGGGAACTATCACTATTTCATAACCTTCACTGATGATTATTCACGGTATGGTTATGTTTACCTATTGAGGTACAAATCTGAAGTATTTGAAAAGTTCAAAGAATTCAGAAATGAAGTGGAGAAACAAATTGGTAGAAATATTAAAGTTCTTCGATCAGATCGAGGAGGTGAATATTTGACTAATGAGTTTCTTGATTATTTAAAAGATAATGGGATTGTCTCACAGTGGACGCCTCCTGGAACTCCACAACTCAATGGGGTTTCAGAAAGGAGGAATCGAACATTGTTGGACATGGTTCGATCGATGATGAGTACCACTGATCTACCTCTTTCATTCTGGGGCTATGCCTTAGAAACAGCAGCATATATTTTGAATAGAGTGCCAAGTAAAGCTGTACCCAGCACACCTTATGAGATATGGTGTGGTAAATCACCCTCATACAAATATTTACGAGTATGGGGTTGTACTGCTTATGTAAAGCAGTTAGTGGGAGGTAAGTTGGATATGAGATCCATCTTATGTAAATTTGTGGGGTATCCTAGAGAGTCTATTGGATACTATTTCTATGATCCCTCTGAACAAAAGGTGTTTGTTTCGAGGAATGCTGTATTCTTAGAGAAAGATTTTATCTCAAAGAATAGCGGAGTCATAGAACTTAATGAAGAACAACCACAAATTCCACTAAGTACCACGGAAAACATACCAGTAGAGACTGGACCATCTAAAACACAACCTCTTCGGAGATCCGAAAGGGTTTCTAGGGCGCCTGAAAGGCTATACCTATTGTCAAAAGACAATGAAGAGGGATTCCTTTTGGATAATGATCCAATAAGCTATGATGAGGCAATGTTGGACATTGACTCAGATAAATGGCAAGAAGCTATGCAATCCGAAATAGATTCCATGTATTCAAACAAAGTATGGACTTTGGTTGATCCACCACAGGGTATTGTACCCATAGGTTGTAAATGGGTTTACAAGCGAAAACGTGGTGTAGATGGAGAAGTAAATACTTTTAAAGCAAGACTGGTTGCTAAAGGTTATACTCAAAAACAAGGTGTTGATTATGAGGAAACTTTTTCACCAGTAGCAATGCTTAAATCTATTCGGATATTGCTAGCCATAGCTGCGTATTATGACTACGAGATATGGCAAATGGATGTGAAAACTGCTTTTCTTAATGGAAATATTAAGGAAGACATTTATATGAAACAACCGCAAGGTTTCATATCCAATGGGAGTGAACAAATGGTTTGTAAACTTCAAAGGTCTATTTATGGACTTAAACAAGCTTCGAGGAGTTGGAATATTCGGTTTGATGAAACGATCAAAACGTTTGATTTTCATAAGAATCCGGATGAACCATGTGTTTATAAGAAGGTTAGTGGGAGTGCAGTTACATTTGTTGTTCTATATGTTGATGACATCCTACTCATTGGGAATGATGTAGGGATGTTGCAGTCAACTAGGACATGGTTGTCAAAACAGTTTTCCATGAAAGACTTGGGAGAAGCATCCTTTATCCTAGGGATAAAAATCTATAGGGATAGATTTAAACGGATGATCGGACTATCCCAGTCGACGTACATAAATAAGGTGCTACAACGGTTTAGCATGGAAGAATCCAAACGAGGATATATTCCAATGAGTCATGGGATTTCTCTTTCTAAGACGATGTCTCCAAAGACACCTGAAGAAAGAGAACGGATGAGTCATATACCTTATGCATCAGCTATTGGTAGCATTATGTATGCAATGTTATGTACAAGACCTGATGTGGCTCATGCACTTAGTGTAACGAGCAGATATCAGTCTAATCCAGGTGAAGAACACTGGAAAGCCGTTAAGATGATTCTTAAGTACTTACGAAGGACTAAGGATATCTTTATGGTATACGGCAATGGAGAACTGAAACTAGAAGGCTTTACTGATTCTGGTTTTCAGTCCGATAAAGACGACTATAAATCCATGTCTGGATACTTATTTACTCTGAATGGAGCAGCAGTTAGTTGGAAAAGTTCCAAACAAGAAACAATTGCTGACTCTACGACAGAGGCTGAATATATTGCTGCATCTGATGCTGCAAAAGAAGCTGTTTGGATAAGGAACTTTATCCAAGGGTTGGGTGTAGTACCATCCGTTGTTGATCCAATAATGATTTATTGTGATAACAATGGGGCTATTGCGCAAGCAAAGGAGCCAAGATCTCATCAAAAATCCAAACACATTATGAGGCGATACCATTTGATTAGAGAAATCATTGGTAGAGGCGATGTCGTGATGGAGCGAGTCGACTCAGCAGAAAATATAGCAGACCCCTTAACTAAACCCTTATCACAGAAAGTGTTCGAAGGACATCTTGAGAAGATGGGTCTTAGATACATGAGTGATTGGAACTAGGGCAAGTGGGAGATTGTTAGAGTAGGGTACCCGGCGTTCCAATCTAATTGGACGTATTCTACTTGTAAATACAGTCTATTGGAATTATATTATGAATAAGGCATTTCTTTATCTTAAGAGAAAGCATTTATCTTATAATTGCACTTAAGATAAAATCCCTAGATCACTTATGGTTATAAGGTATGGTTGCGCATAGAGATGGTGATCATGGAACATACCTTGAAAGCCGTGATCTTAAATACAGTTCCAAGTCGATGGATGTTTCGAGATGGGATATCGAATAATCCATAAAAGACTTGCACATAGTTTGTATGCTTGTTGGACAAGAATGTTGCATTCCATCAACATTAGCGTAAGACGTAAGTACATTTATGTGGGTGCTTGTTAGAGAACAAGTTCACTGAACATGACCGTATGAAAATTCTTAATGAAGAATTTATTCAGTCGAATAAGAATTTTCATGTTACAATAGTACATGACTAATCCTAAGACTTGAGGCACAATGGTAACTTTGTGCATATTACATTCTACTTTGATTTATCCTTTTGGTAGCTAGCACTATCGTTTAAAGGGATAAGTTGGGTATTATGTTAATATGTATGGAAGTTTGTTAGTGGCCAATAAAGGATTCGACACTTATGAAGATAAGTGAATTTCCTATGTGTTTCATAGTTATTAATCCAAAGTCCTTGGCCAAGGCAGAGATGAATAGTGATTCATAACCGGGTTAATAAACATGAAATAGAATCATAGTTATTAAGTCAATTTGGGTTTCGACAAAATCATACCCAAGACTTAATCGGGAAATTAGATGTCGAAAGGATTTTACATGTATGGAGTTGTAATCGGAATAGGTTTACTCGCTATTCACTTAATACTAGATTCATGCTACTTGCTAGGTGTTACCATGATATGTGGGTTCATAAATTAAAGGGTTAATTCATGAATAAGAGTTAATAAGATTTAACTCAAATTACAAAGTGTTGTAAACCCACTACTAGTATTAAGGTGAACCTAAAAGGTCACACTAATTATGAACAAAGGTAAAGATTGTATTTCTAATGGTTAGAATTAATTGATAAATATCTAATTTGATTAGATATCAATTAAAGGAATATATTAATCAATAAGATTGATTAATTACATTTTGGATATTACTTTAGTAATTAAGGTAATTACTAAATTAATAAAGTTGAATTTTAAAATAGGATTTTAAATTTCAAAAATCCAAAATAATAATAATATGATTATTATAATATTGGGAAAATGATATAATAATAAAGTCTTGAGAAAGATTCTCAAGATTTATTATCCAATTATTATTTATATCTTTAAATATGATTTAAGGATTAAAATAATAAATATGATTATAATAAAATGGTTGTTGATGGTTGTTTGAACTACTTAACATATCTTATTATTTTCAAAGTCAAAAGTTAGTAAATACTATTTAAATAAAATTTGATTTTATTTAATATTACTAAATGTTGATTATTTTATGCTAAAATGTTTAGTATAAATATGTGCAAAATGGTTTTGCATTTAAGTGAAGTTTTTGATCCTAAATTTCTAAGTGTTAGAAAGAGAAGAAAGTGTTCTTCATAAAACTTCAAGAAAGAGTTCTTAAAATTCCCAAATAAAATTCATAAATATTCCTATACAAGAAAACCGAGTCTTTTCTACTAGCGAAGGAAAGTCGTCGGAACCGGGCTTCATAGGGTGGATACGTTTAGAGGGAAGACACTTGGATTCCTCTAGCGAGTAACCTCAAGTCGTTGAAGTTACAACCGGGAACCGATTCCCTCATCCATCATCAATAGTGAAGGAGTTCAAGACATTCGGTAAATATTTTTACTAGTATTTACTTTATAGTAACAAATCAAAATTTGTATATGATGCATGTTTTAAAGATGACGATCAGTTAATTCGCAATTAGTATGTACGGGTGTTGTATTTATACGATAAATACTTACTTTAAAAATTTTAAATTCCGCTGCGTACAGCCCGTACGGTACTATCGAACCCAACAGTGGTATCAGAGCCACGGTTATCGTCTTTAAAACAGATTTTGATTTGTTAAGACTTATGAGATAAGCAATATAATTAATTTTTTATATGATAAAAATATTAATTATAAAATTAAAAATCGTTTTTAAGCCACACGAGTCGTGTGACCTTGTCACACGAGTCGTGTGGCATGAAGAAAAATTTTGATTTTAGCTTCGTGATTTTCACACGAGTCGTGTGACCTTGTCACACGAGTCGTGTGAGCTCACACGAGTCGTGTGACGAGCCACACGAGTCGTGTGAGTCTGGGAAAAATTTTGATTTTCAATTCGTATTTTTCACACGAGTCGTGTGATAAGATCACACGGGTCGTGTGACCCTCACACGAGTCGTGTGACTCATAAATTGATATTTTATGTTCATTTCATTAGATGAATGTTTTAGGGATGATCATGAGCCTCATATTCATTATGTTTGAATGGATGTTTTCATTTTCAATATGATTGAATGAATGAATGGATGTTTAATTATGTTTTCAATATGATTGAAGAAATGTAATTTATCGAGACCTGCGAGTCTCTTGAGATGAAATTTGTAAAATTTTAAATTTTGTATCGTTAGAGATTAGATCAAGGTGGAGACCGTTCGATGACAAAGGCCCACGCATGTGTGGGTAATTTTACAAGTTGTAATCTCGAAGGCCTGTGCTTGTACGGGTAGATAGAATAAATGTAATAGAAGTAGTTCTACTATTTGTTTTATCACGTACATATGCATAGATCCATTTTGGCTCGAATGGATCGAATAGGAAAGGACATGATCATCCCACCATGCATTAGATGTATGTTAGGTTTATTTACGCTTTCGTTTCATTAGATGACTGAAACTGGTAAATAAACGTAAAGATGGTAATCGATGAGATCAAGGAACCCAAACGGATTAATTTGATTAATTCCATATCAAATCAATAATGGATAAAAATAAGTTGGAACTTATTAATCCAGGCCTTCCATCAAAAGTAGATGACATGAGATGCTACGATGTTTTATCATTGGCCACGAGTCGTGGGATGATTCTATGTCGAAAGCTGTGAACTCTATTAAATATATTGATATTCGTGAGACGGATTCCTCTTTGTGTTGGCCATGAGTCGTGGGACACTCTGGTGGGCCGTTATCATGAAAGTTTTGATGGGTTTGATTTGACACCGAGTAATATATATGGAGTCATAAAATTGAGGTATATAAGGAAAGGTGAGGCAAAACATCTTGAAGGTTGTATAGAGATACAATTGTCAAAAAGTTGACTACCGATAAAATTGTTTCATGGTGGCATCATAAAATTGGGACATGAAATATTTTTATTGGACTTCAAGCCCACTATGAAAATAATGATTTTCATAATTATAATGAGGTTCTAATTAAATTAGTGGGAGACATTTAATGTTAAAGACCTAATATTAAATGAATATAAATTCCATAGTCTAATTATTTTCTGCTTCGTTTGTTGTTTTTGTAGATTGTCTACTAAAATGGCTAAAAATCCAATCGTTAGTATCCTCGAACATAATAAATTAACTGGACCCAACTTCAATGATTGGTTGAGGAACCTCAAGATTGTTCTTCAGTCTGAAAAACGGGAGTATGTATTGGATACACCTCCTCCTCCTCCACCGGAGGATCAGACTGCTGAAGAGTATGGAGCCTACTTGCGTCATGTAGATGACAATCTCCAAGCTCGGTGCTACATGTTAGCATCAATGTCTAATGAGTTGCAGAGACAGAACGAAGTGTTGAATAATGCTTCTGAAATTCTCCTTCACCTACAAGAGTTGTATGGTGATAGGACGCGGCAGATTAGATATCAGACATCTAAAGAACTTTTCAGATGTCGTATGACCGAGGGCTCTTCAGTCCATGATCATGGGCTGAAGATGATAGCTCTTGTGGAAAAGCTCTCGTCCCTTGGAGTTATTATGGATAATGAACTCTATGTGGACCTCGTGCTGCAATCTCTGCCTCCTTCATTTGACAGCTTTGTCGTTAACTTTAACATGCATAATATGGAGACTTCTCTGCCAGAGTTAGTCAACATGTTAAAGACGGCTGAATCCACAATTAAAAAGGATAAGCCGGTGCTTCTCGTTGGATCCACTTCCAAAGCGAAGACTTTTCAGTCTAAGAAGAGGAAGGGGAAGGGAAAGGTTCCCAATAAACCCAACAAGAAGGCAAATAATGACAAAGGGAAGAACAAGGAAAAGGTTAATCCTCAGTTGAATCATGAATGTTATCATTGTGGTAAAACTGGGCACTGGAAGAGGAACTGCAAGGAGTATCTTGCAAGCCTGAAGAGTTCAGGTATTTATTTTGTTGAAGTTAACTTATCAGTTAATGATTCTTCTTGGGTATTAGATACCGGCTGTGGCTCACATATTTGCAATGATTTGCAGATGATGGCAAGAAGCAATAAGCTAGAAGGTGAAGAAACAATCCTAAGGATGGGCAATGGAGCAAGAGTTGCTGCCAAAGCTATTGGGACTGTTTATCTGGCTTTAAATAATGGTGTAAAAGTTTGTCTTTCAAATTGTTTGTATGTTCCTGATATTATAAGAAACATTATTTCTATTCCAATATTGGATAAGGAAGGTTTTAAGTTTGTCATTGAAAATGGAAGATGTTCTATTTTCAAAGATACAACTTTTATATATTCAGGAAACTTGACAAATGGTTTATATACCATTACACCAGAAAGTCCCATCCTAACCATTCAACAAAATAAAAGGAAATTAGATAATCATAGTTCATTCACAATTTGGCATGCTAGATTAGGTCATATATCTGAAAAGAGGATTCACAAATTAGGACAAAAACTCGACCTTAGGGGAGAGGAAAGGTTACCTACATGTGAATCATGTCTTAAAGGTAAAATGACAAAATCACCATTTGTTGGACAAGTGGAGCGAGCTAAAGGTCTGTTGGATTTGATCCATACAGATGTATGTGGACCACTAAATGTTAGTGCTATGGGGAACTATCACTATTTCATAACATTTACTGATGATTATTCACGGTATGGTTATGTATACCTATTAAGGTACAAATCTGAAGTATTTGAAAAGTTCAAAGAATTCAGAAATGAAGTGGAGAAACAAATTGGTCGTAGTATTAAAATTCTTCGATCGGATCGAGGAGGTGAATACTTAACTAATGGAGTTTCTTGATTATTTAAGGGATAATGGGATTATCTCACAGTGGACGCCTCCTGGAACTCCACAACTCAATGGAGTTTCCGAAAGAAGGAACCGAACATTGTTGGACATGGTTCGATCAATGATGAGTTCCACTGATCTACCTCTTTCATTTTGGGGCTATGCCTTAGAAACAGCGACGCATATTTTGAATAGAGTGCCAAGTAAAGCTGTACCCAGCACACCTTATGAGATATGGTGTGGTAAATCACCCTCGTACAAGTATTTACGAGTATGGGGTTGTAATGCTTATGTAAAGCAATTAGTGGGAGGTAAGTTGGATATGAGATCCATCTTATGTAAATTTGTGGGGTATCCTAGAGAGTCTGTTGGATACTATTTCTATGACCCCTCTGAACAAAAGGTGTTTGTTTCGAGAAATGCTGTATTCTTAGAGGAAGAGTTCATCTCAAAGAATAGCGGAGTCATAGAACTTAATGAAGAACAACCACAAATTCCACTAAGTACCACGGAAAACATACCAGTAGAGACTGGACCATCTGAAACACAACCTCTTCGGAGATCCGAAAGGGTTTCTAGGGCGCCTGAGAGACTGTACCTATTGTTAGATAACAACAAAGAGGGATTCCTTTTGGATAATGATCCAATAAGCTATGATGAGGCAATATCGAATATTGACTCAGATAAATGGCGAGAAGCTATGCAAACCGAAATAGACTCCATGTATTCAAACCAAGTATGGACTTTGGTTGACCCACCTCAAGGTATAGTACCTATCGGTTGTAAATGGGTTTACAAGCGAAAACGTGGTGTGGATGGAGAAGTTAATACTTTTAAAGCAAGACTGGTTGCTAAAGGTTATACTCAGAAGCAAGGTGTTGACTATGAGGAAACTTTTTCACCAGTAGCAATGCTAAAATCTATTCGGATATTGCTTGCCATAGCTGCGTATTATGACTATGAGATATGGCAAATGGATGTGAAAACTGCCTTTCTTAATGGAAACATTAAGGAAGACATTTTTATGAAACAACCGCAGGGTTTCATATCCAGTGGGAGCAAACAAATGGTTTGTAAACTCCAAAGGTCCATTTATGGACTTAAACAAGCTTCAAGGAGTTGGAACATCCGGTTTGATGAAACGATCAAAACGTTTGATTTTCATAAGAACCCGGATGAACCATGTGTTTATAAGAAGGTAAATGGGAATGCAGTTGCTTTTGTTGTTCTCTATGTTGATGACATCCTACTCATTGGGAACGATATAGGAATGTTGCAGTCAACTAGGACATGGTTGTCTAAACAATTTTCCATGAAAGACTTGGGAGAAGCATCCTTTATCCTAGGGATAAAAATCTATAGGGATAGATTTAAACGAATGATCGGACTATCCCAGTCAACGTACATAAATAAGGTGCTACAACGGTTTAGCATGGAAGAATCCAAACGAGGATATATTCCAATGAGTCATGGGATTTCTCTTTCTAAGACGATGTCTCCAAAGACACCTGAAGAGAGAGAAAAGATGTCTCATATACCTTATGCATCTGCTATTGGTAGCATTATGTATGCGATGTTATGTACGAGACCTGATGTTGCTCATGCACTTAGTGTATCGAGTAGATATCAGTCTAATCCAGGTGAAGGTCACTGGACTGCCGTTAAGAATATTCTTAAGTACTTGAGAAGGACTAAGGATATTTTTTTGATATACGGTAATGGAGAATTGAAACTGGAAGGCTATACTGATTCCGGTTTTCAGTCCGATAAAGATGACTATAAATCCATGTCAGGATATTTATTTACTCTGAATGGAGCAGCAGTCAGTTGGAAAAGTTCCAAACAGGGAACGATTGCTGACTCTACTACAGAGGCTGAGTATATTGTTGCATCTGATGCTGCAAAAGAAGCTGTTTGGATAAGGAACTTCATCCAATGGTTGGGTGTAGTACCATCAGTTGTTGATCCAATAATGATTTATTGTGATAACAATGGGGCTATTGCGCAAGCAAAGGAGCCAAGATCTCATAAAAAATCCAAACACATTATGAGGCGATACCATTTGATTAGAGAAATCATTGGTAGAGGCGATGTCGTGATGGAGCGAGTCGACTCAGCAGAAAATATAGCAGACCCCTTAACTAAGCCCTTATCACAGAAAGTGTTCGAAGGACATCTTGAGAAGATGGGTCTTAGATACATGAGTGATTGGAACTAGGGCAAGTGGGAGATTGTTAGAGTAGGGTACCCGGCGTTCCAATCTAATTGGACGTATTCTACTTGTAAATACAATCTATTGGAATTATATTATTAATAAGGCATTTCTTAATCTTAAGAGAAAGCATTTATCTTATAATTGCACTTAAGATAAAATCCCTAGATCACATATAGTTATAAGGTATGGTTACGCATAGAGATGGTGATCATGGAACATACCTTGAAAGCTGTGATTTTTAAAACAGTTCCAAGTTGATGGATGTTTCGAGATGGGATATCGAATAATCCATAAAAGACTTGCACATAGTTTGTACGCTTGTTGGATAAGAATGTTGCATTCCATCAACATTAACGTAAGACGTAAGTACATTTATGTGGGTGCTTGTTAGAGAACAAGTTCACTGAACATGACCGTATGAAAATTCTTAATGAAGAATTTATTCAGTCGAATAAGAATTTTCATGTTACAATAGTACATGACTAATCCTAAGACTTGAGGCACAATGGTAACTTTGTGCATATTACATTCTACTTTGATTTATCCTTTTGGTAGCTAGCACTATCGTTTAAAGGGATAAGTTGGGTATTATGTTAATATGTATGGAAGTTTGTTAGTGGCCAATAAAGGATTCGACACTTATGAAGATAAGTGAATTTCCTATGTGTTTCATAGTTATTAATCCAAAGTCCTTGACCAAGACAGAGATGAATAGTGATTCATAACCGGGTTAATAAACTTGAAATAGAATCATAGTTATTAAGTCAATTTGGGTTTCGACAAAATCATACCCAAGACTTAATCGGGAAATTAGATGTCGAAAGGATTTTACATGTATGGAGTTGTAATCGGAATAGGTTTACTCGCTATTCACTTAATACTAGATTCATGCTACTTGCTAGGTGTTCCCATGATATGTGCGTTCATGAATTAAAGGGTTAATTCATGAATAAGAGTTAATAAGATTTAACTCAAATTATAAAGTGTTATAAACCCACTACTAGTATTAAAGTGAACCTAAAAGGTCACACTAATTATGAACAAAGGTAAAGATTGTATTTCTAATGGTTAGAATTAATTGATAAATATCTATGTTGATTAGATGTCAATTAAAGGAATATATTAATCAATAAGATTGATTAATTACATTTTGGATATTACTTTAGTAATTAAGGTAATTACATAATTAATAAAGTTGAATTTTAAAATAGGATTTTAAATTTCAAATCCAAAATAATAATAACATGATTATTATAATATGGATGAAAATTGGGAAAAGAATATAATAATAAAGTCTTGGAATAGATTCTCAAGATTTATTATTCTATTATTATGAATATAATAAATGGTGGTTAATGGTGGTTATGAACCACCTCACATTGTTTAATATATATAAAGTCAATAGTTAGTAATTGTATTTAAATAAAATCAGATTTTATTTAAATATTACTAAATATTGATTATTTTATGCTAAAATGTTTAGTATAAATAGATGTAAATGGTTTACATAAATTTGCTAATTTGATTTTCAAGAAAGTGTTCTTAAAATTCAAGAGTTAGAAGAAAAGTTCTTCACAATAACAAGAAAAGTTCTTGAGAGTTTCCTAAATTAAATCCATATAAATTCCTATACGAGAAAACCGAGTCATTCCTACTAGCGAAGGAAGGTCGTCGGAACCGGGATTCATAGGGTGGATACTGTTAGAGGGAAGACACTTGGATTCCTCAAGCGAGTAACCTCAATTCGTTGAAGTTATCAAACCGGGAACCGATTCCCTCAAGTTCATCGTTTGTGAAGGAGTTCAAGACAAATCGGTAAATATTTGTACTGGTATTTACTTTTATATAACAAATCAAAATTTGTATATGATGCATGTTTTAAAGATGACGATCAGTTAATTCGCAATTAGTATGTACGGGTGTTGTATTTATACGATAAATACTTACTTTGAAAAAATTTAAATTCCGCTGCTTAAAGCCCGTACGGTACTAGCGAACACAACATCGACTTGGCAAACATTATGACAGATAGGGCCTCAAAACATCGGGAAAAGAAAATTTGAAAGAAACTGCTCAAGACACACGAAGCAAATGAAAACAGGCATAATGGATATCAAAGACATTCTGGACATGGTACCTGCGTTGTTGGCTGCCTCGTCGTGGGTGATGGTGTAGACGCGGGCATTGCCTCCTGTCCCTTAAGGCGGGGGTTGTCTGGGCTGTTGCTGCTGCTGATGCTGATCCGGCCTTCGTGGTTCTGGGCAGTGACGGGAGTAATGACCCTTCCTCTGGCAGTTGAAGCAAGTTATGTCGACAGCTCGACACATGTTGACCTCGTGGACTCGTCCACATGCTCCACATGGTGGGGTCCCAGCAGGAATTTGGCGGAGAGGTTGGACAAACTGTGCAGCAGGCTGCTGCTGAGGCTGGCGCGGGCCATGATTAGGGCGCTTGCCCTTCTTGCGGTTCGGATGATCATTCTTCCTCTTGCCAGAGCTAGAGGACGGGGGAGCTGAAGCATACGGAACCGAGTACGGATAAGGCGCCTGAGCAATGAGCGGCGGCTGATTAAACAACGACGGGATCGATGAGAGGAGGTACAGCCTGGACAGGCTGAGCAGCATGATAAATAGAAGGAACAGGGTCTTTTGGGATGAGTAAGCTCTCCACTCTTTGAGCCCGACTGACGGTGTCGGCATAAGACATCAGTCCGTGACTCCCAACTAGCTCACAGATTCTCGGATTCAGTCCTTTCAGAAATTTATTGGCTTTCTTCTCATCGGTGTTCACAGAATCACCAGCAAAGAGGCACATTCGGGTGAAAGTGCGGATGTAGTCGTCCACGCTGGTACTGCCCTGCTGAAGATGGTAGAACTCATGCTCCATGCGATCCCAAAAACTCTGGGGAAGGAACTTGCCACGAACCATTGCCTTCATCTGCTCCCAAGTGAGAGCATTGAGCTTAGCCTCTGGCCTCCGAGCCCAGTGGTCGACCCACCAGTCGAAAGCATCTGCCTTCATCTGGAAGGCGGCGAAGGCTACTCGCTGTCTATCGGGAAGAGGGAGAACAGGGAAGATCTTATCAAGCTCCTTCATCCACTCAAGCACAGCAGTGGGGGCCTCACTCCCCGAGAAAGTGGGCGCATGCATGCCCTGAAACTGGACAATGAGTCGGGGAAAATCCATGGCCGGAGGGGCCTGCTGGCGAGGTGGGGTTTGTTAACGGTTGCGAGCATTGCGAACATTGCGATTACGAGTGGCCATTGTTCTACATTGAACAAGCCGGAAAAATTCAACACCAAAACAAAATTTAATAATAAATAAGGAAGTCTAGAGTTCGCCACAAAACACTAGAGTTCAAAATCATTCAATGGTGGATAGACTCCACTCCCGGTTCTCATTGACCGGGTTCAACACGCGAAAAATAGTTCTATCCACAATAGTCACAGACTTCCGAATAATCCACACACTTGGGACTCCTTCGGTTGTCTGTTCCCTTTACTTTAAGCCTTCTCTTTCGAGATGGCTTACGAATGATTCTCATTCGATGGTACTAAACAGAAACTCATAACGAGTGCACTGCTATAGACTAAACTTAACTCGATAACACCATCCCGAAAACTCACAACAAACATTTCTAAAGTTGGAACTTAACCCTATACCACTAGAGTTCAAATCCGTATAAAACGGAGGGTAAATTCCTAAACCCCAATAAAAGAACAAACCATAATCACGATATCGATAATAATCAAAACAATAAAACTCATACCTTGAGCTGGCATGGCGTGACGAAGCGAGTGGTCGAATGGTCATTAAACACTTAATCACATATGAACCAGTCTACAGAAAAGCTAACCTGGCTCTGATACCAAACTGTAACGCCCCGTTTAATTTTAAAGAATTTACCGAATTTATTTGACAAAAATCAGAGTTATTTTTTTTAATCCAAGTTAAAACATTTATCGAGAAACGGGCGCAACTTACTAACTACAACAATTAAACACATCCAAACAATCAGTTCAATGAACCTACGCATGCTCGAGCTATCAAAATAACAATCCCAATAATCATAATTTTAAAATCATTCCCAAACGTCTAGCATGAATCAAGGTTCAAACGAAACTCAAACATAGTTCGAAGGCAAATAAATAAATAATCCAAAGTATTTGAAAGCAAATAAAATAAGTAACAAGTTCATGCGGAAGCATAATATATCATCAAACAGTGACCACCATCTCGCTCGTCCTACGCCACCGCCTCCAGCTCGTCTCAACCTAAAACAAAGGAAGAGAGAAAACAACAAAGAAAATAATGGGGGTGAGCATAACCAACAAGCTCACCATTATCGCACAGTATATCTCGCATAACATTTTAAACCATCATAACCATAATATTCAGTATGAATAGAATCCAACAGTCTAACTCCCTACTTGGCCCTATCGCAAACCTCCTATGTACATACAACAACCTTCCGATCACAAACGGCAAGGAAGTAACTGGAAACCTTCCCATCACCGAATGGCTACGGGCCTGGGATCCTTTCCAGGAGACAGTAGAGATGTTTTTTCCCATTCACGAATATCAAACGGACCTGGGCGTCACCTCTCCGAATCTATGGGCCGATGACCTCTCACTGTTTATGCATTCCTCAAAGGCACTAACATACGGGATGCTTAGACTAGGGTTCTCACGCATATATCGTTTTTCAAACAAAGCATTTATACGAAATATTAAGTGTGATAAATATGGAATACATCATAAATGTACCCACCTGATAGCAGCTACAGTTCAAATCACAATTCTCTAGACGAGGCGAGGTTCAACACCTCTCGACACCTACATTATGTCCAGATACTAAAGTCAACACTTTAATCTAGACCTATGTAGCAAATTCACAAGTTGACTTAGCCGAACTCGGTTCGACCAAATGGTTCATGAAGTTCTGTGGATATGAGAACACTAGGACTTAGACTCGATCAAACCACATATTCGAGTTCACACAAAAGCAAGTGAAAGACAACAAACGAGCCATAAGCAAAACACATGGCACATTTGGTCATCAACACCTAACACATTTCAACATAGAAAAACAATTTCTCAAATTCACACTTGAATTAGAAGGCATATCAAATCAATGAGTTAGGTTCTGAAACTTTAACATAAATTTCACATCCCAGTTCTAAGTAGGATCACCCAATTGCAGCTTCAAACTCTTTATGCATAATTTTATAAAATTCAAACAAGTTTTTCAACAAAAACGAGTTTAAATTAAAAGCACATGATAATTGACGATTCAGGCTGTGAAATTTTTATCTAAAATATGAACAGCATAACATAAATTTGCCAGCCTTCAACAATCAGGATAACATTTTTATAAAATTAAAACCACAATCAAACAAATATCACAATTATATCAGAACTGATCACAACGGAACTCCAAAAATTCTAAACTTTTTACAGCATGCTAAACATCATATAATTAGCATCTCCTCAAATTTTCAGAATTTTTCAACTTCAGAACAATTTATCATAATTAAAATAAATTCGGTCAGAATCACAAAATAATTTGTTTAAATCTATCAAACCTAGTTCAAAAATTCTAAACATTTTACACCACATATAATCATGGCTTAAACATAACATACTTGAAAATTGGCCAGAAAAGAAGACTACACAATTAGTTATGCATTTTACAAGAAACTGAACAGAAAACAAATAAATTTTTAAAAATAGCTAAACACCTTTAAAAATCACGAACATTTTACAGCAGCTACAGATTCATCAAAAACAGCTTCTCCTAAAATTTCAAGTCAATCAAACTAGTATTCAATTTAAAGTGAATTTTTCATTCCAAACAGCAATTATAACTTTCGAAAAGTCGTAACTACCATTTTACAAGTTCGATCGACACAAAGTCAGCGCCATTGTGTTCATAAAAATCCTAAGTTCCCAAATCCACAGAGATTCATCCCTTACGTTCAGTTCTCGCTCGATTCTCACGAATCGACGAGTTCGACATAAAATCACGACAATACAATCACGAGCGACCAAAATCACATAGCATCATAACACATATATTAATTTAACGAACACACTAGGCACCACCGATCCTTATATTATTCATGAAATATTAAACGAGAAGTCGAGACTCGATACCGTTCTCGAAAAACGAGCGAGAATGGGTTCGAACGGGCTCGACGGTGAACTTCGTCTCGCGAAAGAGAAGAGCTCGTCGTACGGGAGGAGAGAGTGCGTCGCTGCTGCCGGGTCTCTGCCGACGTTCACTGCTCGAACGGAGGGATAGTTGCTGAGGTGCTGCTCGATCAGAAAAGTGGCTCACGGCGCGGCGGGAGAGGCTGGGATGGCATCGCGGCGCGGTGGAGCTGTTGTGGCGGCGTCGCGGCGTGGCAGAGGCTATGGTCGCAGCGCGGTGGATGAGCAGGTTGCCGGACTGAGGAGGTTTCGACGTCAGGCTCGCGAAGGAGGGCACAGAGGGTCAAACCCGCCAGAAAATCACGAAACCGAGGTCGCCAAAGATCTCTGCGCGAGGTGCTGAGCGCCGGTTGCTGGCCGTCGGAGATGAGGACGATGATGACGGGATGAAGGAAGGAGGACGAGATAATTACTGGGAAAACAGGAACCGAAAGCAAAAAGAGAAAGGGAGATGAAGACGGTGATGATCGATCGCGATCTGAATAGGAGAACAATTATCACGAGAGAAAATCTGATGAAGGGAAAATCTGATGAAGGGAAAATTTGATGGCTGCGGGATTTGGGATTTGTGAAGGGAACCGAGACAAACATATACTATTAGGTTTTAAAAGTCTTGTTGACCAAGACAAAATAAATCCCAAACACAGAACTCACGCATGAAAGAAAAAGAGGAGAAAAATCTGTCGGGCCAGGCCCGAGTAATTGGGCCGAATTTTCGTGCCTTGGGCTGGGTTTGCGACATTTAAATCGGCTCACGGGCCGGTTTGCGAAAATAAATCGGCTCACGGGCTCGATTTCGGTTCCTACGAAAATTCTCGGGCCCGATATAAATTCAAACGCACGATAAAATAAACAAAACTCCAGACAATATAAATTAAATACGTACATTATTTTTAAAATACAATTATCAATCAAAATATACAATTAGCAATTAATTAGCAATTAGACATACAATATTTAGACATTCATATTTACAAGCAATAATTAATAATAACACAATAATAATAATAATAATAATAAGAATAATAATAATAATAATAATAATAATAATAATAATATTCTAAAATAATCCACAAATGAATGGGGCTTTACAAACACAGCCTTTCATTAGGTCTTAAGGAGATTTTGCTACGCAAGGGCAACCATACCGTAACTCGACGGGGACAACCGTACCGACGGCCGTAACAGCCTGCTTTACATTGAGTTTGGCAGATTGGACATTTATACTGTGTCTAGTAAATAGTTATTTTCTCCTCAACTTTCAACTCCAAAGATGTGGGCACATCAGTAGGCCACATGGTTTACACACATTCATTGATCATACTAACGAAACACTTAAACACATATGACATAGAAATTTTGGAATAACAAACCCACCTGGTATTTCGGGATGGCAGAAACACAACTATTAATGATGTAGGTCGAGGTTTGCGAGAGAGAGAGCTTGAGGGTGGCTGGATTTATGGCGAGAGAAAAGTGAGAGCGAGAGGATTGAGAGAAAAAGCTGCGGGGCGTGTGTTTGATCGAGAGAGAGATGAGAGAACAAATATAAGACTAGGTTTTAATGTCTTGCTCCTCAAGACACAGACACACACACGCGCAAGAGAGAGAGGGGGAGCCGAGGGTTCAGGGGTCCGGATCGACCGGTACGGCTGGGCCGCGCGGTTCATACGGGCTCGACATACGGCTCGGGCTCTCGTTTCTTCAATTACAATTAATAACGGATCGGTTCGATCGCACGACAATTTAAATAATATCCGATATATATATATATATACACACATATATTACACACCTTAATTAATTAATAATAATAAACATTTAGATTATTAATGACAATTCGACATTCAATAATAATAATAATAACAATAAATAATAATAATAATAATAATAAATAATCTCAAATAATTCATAAACAAACGGGACATTACATAGCAATTGTCAGTTGATCGAGATCCAGTAATAACACATGTACCCTCATTATTTTTCACAAAACACTTATCCCGAGAGAAACTGACACTAAGACTTTGGTCACAAAGTTGACCCACACTTAAGAGATTAGCCTTCAAATCATTCACAAGTAACACATCATCTAACCTAGGTAAGCCACCCAGGTTCAAACACCCAGTTTCAATAACTTTATTGCTCTCACCATCGCCAAATGTAACTTTCCTATTTGAACCAGTTTTAACATTCGACAAGTATGCAAGTTCACCGGTCATATGCCTCGAACATCCACTATCAAGGTACCATTTCCCTTCAAGTGAGGTTCTGAGAGACAATACTGAAGTAAAACATTTATAATAACTTTTTACAATGCATACTTGTCGATTTTTCACAATTTTTGTATGAGGATTCACAGCTTGAACGTTCACTGGAACACCGAAGCGACTCCAGTTAAACAATTTACCAGAACAAAGATCATGCTGAATCTTGTAGCATTTGGGTCTGATGTGACCAGTTACTCCACAGTAATGACAGATTGGTACTAAATTACGAGGTGGTTTACTCACAGATTCCCGAGCTGGTGCATAACCTTCACAGAGTTTTTAGGTGAAGAGGGTTTACTTACAGTGCTCTTTACAAACCTGGCATACAATTCCAAAGAAGGTTTTCCATGTAGACTTGTGCCTTCAACACCAGACTTATCTAAGAAACCAAGACCTAGATGTTTGGTCTTGTTTGAAGCTTCGGATGGACGTTCAGGACTTTCAACCTTGCCTGTGTACCCCAGCCCGGAAAGATCACCATATTGCCTTCCCATGGAGAGAAGTTCATTAAGATCTTATTTCCCTTTATTCAGTTTCCTCATTAAGATCACCATATCCAGTTCTGCTGAGTTCGCACTCAGTTTGTTTTGCATACTTGCATGTTCGTTTATGATATGGCTAACTTTATTTTTGAGCTTCAATATTTCCCTGTTCTGCTCAGCTAGTAGTTTTTGAGTTGAGAACAGTTCAGACCTCAGGCATTCAATGGTATGAGTCTTCTTCAACCCATCTTGTTTAGAAAGTTTGACACTACTCTCAAGAATGAAGGTTCGAGCCTTTGCGATATCTAGTTCATTCTCTCTTTGATAAATGAAGGAGGAGGTGGCCTGCTCAATCAAAAGTTTAGTTGCCTTTGTTAGTGTATGAACCTCACTCTGAAGTTTCTTCATAGCTTCAGATGCTTGTGCACATTTCTCCATAGCCAGCAAGTGAACTGGATCAATACACATGTTTCGAACGGCTTCATCCTCAGACGCTTCAGATTCTTCCATGCTCTCTTCAAACCTTGTCGTCGCATACGAGGTGGTGAGACACATGAAATTCCTTACTGAGGAATGAATTGCCATATTACTCGTGTGTGATGAATGTTCTTCTATGCCCTCTTCATCTGAATCTTCCCACGTTGCCTTCAGTGACTTGCTCTTCTTTTTAAGATTAGCACACTCATATTGAAAATGACTAAACCCCTAACATTCTCAGCATTGGTCCTTCTCGACTCGTTGCGTGTTCGGTTTCGAAGAATGCATATTATTCTTCTTGTCTTGGAATGTGTTCTTGCTGGAATTATTGAACTTCTTACCACCAAACTTATTCTTATACAACTTCTGACTCATCTTGTCGTAGCTTCTCGCAATCAGTGCAAGAGCTTTTTTCAATCCGCTGTCGTCCACCATTGAACCTTCATCATCATCGCTATCTTCTTTCTCCACCATTACAGCTGCTTTGAGAACAAGTCCCTTGTTCTTGACTTTGTCATAGTTGTTGTTGATTTCGAACGTCCTGAGATCACCAAGAAGTTCATCAACATCTAGAGGCGCTATTCTTTGAAAGCTCTCAAGGGCCATAATTTTTTCTCTGAATCTAGGGGCAACTGTCCGCATAATATTTTGAACTTGACGATTTTCAGAGATCCAAGCATCCCACTTTGATTCACTAGATCACAAAATCTAGAATAATACATATCAATCGTTTCTTCATCCCTCATTCTGATTTCATCAAATTCAAGCGTTACACGTTGAAGTCTGGATGCTTTGACTGTCGTTGAACCTTCAAAATGACGTTGCAAGATCCGCCAAGCATCGTTGTCTTGCATTGAACTATCATCTTATGTCGAGTCTGATCAACTGCAATCATGATCGCATCAGAGCTCGATAGTTCGCTTCTTCTTGATGTTTTTCAGCGTCAGTCTAAATGTCTTTAGGTTTAGGAACAATACCCGCTGGTATGACTGGATGTTCTCAGCCATTTTCGACACTCTCCTAAGCACCTTTTCCAATAGATCTCAGAAAGA
Organism: Striga asiatica; assembly: GCA_008636005.1. NCBI lineage: Eukaryota > Viridiplantae > Streptophyta > Magnoliopsida > Lamiales > Orobanchaceae > Striga > Striga asiatica. The sequence goes on along the minus strand of BKCP01005050.1, from coordinate 589,395 downwards.
TCGTCATCATAAATTTCCACTTGGAGTAGTTTGAGCCATCCATATGCGGAGGCCTAGACATCGATCCACTTTCCTAATTCATGATTGCCCAATCCACACTTCCTTAGACCTTTCGTAAAGTATACGAAAACCCGCTCTGGTGCCAAATCAAGTTTGATACTGATATCCAAATATACCCAGAGTTGCACAAAACTAATTAAATAGAAACTAAAGAAGATTCTTGCAATTGGGAAAGCAGTAATAATTAAAAAATGAACCTTCAGGAGAGCGTCCCACTCTCCCTTCGGATCTTTTTCATTAATGCAAACATCTCAAACATCATTCAAGGGTTTACAATGCATACTCCCTCTACACTCTACTTGATCAATGATCCACACAACTACTTATCGGACCACAAATCCCTCGTGGTTTTTATTGTTTGAATCCCTCAAACTGAGACAGAATGAACCTCCGTTAAATCTGTGTTTATGCCTCACAATCGACTTCTCACAATCAATCTATTCACTCAATAAAAACACAGTCTCACTTAAAACCCAATGACTTAGTATTTCTCGTCTCCATAATAACAAAAGATAAAAAAAAGTCACGCTCTTCAATAATATCGCCGTCCTTTTATGTTGATCGCCATATGGTAAGTCCTCTTCAAAACATCGCCGCCAAGTCACGTTCATATATGGTAAGTCCTTGGTTGATTTGATTCTTCTTTTGGAAGGTCCAAATCCGCTGTTGTATCTTCTTAAAAAAGGAAGGCGCGTCTTGATTGATCCTGCATAAATGACACACGCATTAGTCAACTTTATTTGACCAATATATAACTAATTAACCAAAGGAGTTTACAGTAAACTTCCCTTAATTTTTCTAAAGATGTCTGAACATGGTGATAGATGAAGGTTCATCGATTTACTGCCAATCTTAAAAACATACAGTCTGCATTATTTATGTTTTGTTGTCAAACTTGTATTCGCTCTGCATTTAGAACAATATTCAGAATTCAGTTTATGCATGCCTAATTTCCAGTATTTTCCTGGCGCCTACTTTTTTTTTTTTTTGAAACAAAAAAGATTTTATATTATACTCAAGAGAACAATGTTCGAATACAAACGCGACCAAAGCCGAAAAGAGAAAATGAGAGGACACGCTAGAAAGCGGCCTAGAGCCCACGGATGGGATGGTACTAATGGGAGGAACAAACTACAAGAATAATTATCTATACCACTGCAAATGCCTAGTATAGAAAACTATTCCCAGAACAAAGGTAAGAACAAGAAACCAGACTACCAAGCCAACCAAAACTAACAAAAAACAACCAAACACAAAAGAAAAAAACTAAGATTACATAAACAGAATTAAGATGAGCAATCAGAGAACTCCTTCCAGTCTTTGGAGACAGCCAACACAGCAATTCTTGAAGGCATTCTTGTATCCTTGAATATCCACATGTTACAAGTCGTCCACAACTACTATAGAAGGTAGGTTGTGAGTTGTATTCGAGCCTCGGCAATATCAAATTGGCCAATTGAACAAATGTGCCACCACCAGTCAGCAAAGGTGACACCTGTTTCACTAATTCTGTCCCAAAGCAATGAACAAAGTTCCCAAAATGATTTTGCTCTGGCACCGTGAAAGAAAACATGAGCCACTGTTTCGGCTTCATCTCCACAAGTCTGACAAATGTGATCAATTTGTGCTCCTCTCTTCAGAAGATTTGTTTTGACATGGATGAATTTTACTTGGCTGCAAGCATACCAGTAAAAGAGATGAGATCAGTTAATGTTGAGCAGCATCCCGCAGTCAGATAAATGAATTTTCGAAAAAGATTAATGAGATTTCGAAAATTATATCAGTGTTTCCAAAAATATTTCAAAGCGCGAAAAATTTATTCTGATTTCTAGTAATAGTAGGTGGGGTATTACACGACTTGTTAGAGTTGCGCTAAAAAAAAATAGAAAAAAAATAGCAAGTTGGGAAACATCATCTCAAGCCGCACGATGGACGACTCGCGACCTGCATGCACACATCACTTGTCGAGGGGCGAGCAATCCGCCATTAGTGGGCCAGAACACAACCCAGATTTCACTAGGCGGGCAGGCCGACTTGCAGCCACAAGCATACTTGCTGGTGGTCAGGCCGCTACACATGTCCATCACGCACTCGTCGAGCGGTGGGGGCCCGCCACTAACAAGCGCTAACAGAGATGCCATTTTGTTGGGCAAGCTGGTCGTGACCAGTGCATGCCCAGCGTGGCCGCGTGCAACCACACGCACAACAATTTTGCCACAGTACCCCACATACACCGGCAAGCACACTTGCACGAGCTAACCGCGCGCCCCATAGATGCCCGCGTGTGCCTCGCGCTACGCCCACAAAGTTATTGTAAACGATGTCTGCACTGCCCTCGTCGATGCACACCCGCATTAGCCCGCAGACAGGACGTGCGAGCTACACGCACACTCGACGAGCCCAGCGCCCCGCACCCGCGTTACCCGCGCACGCTCTGGCCATATTACACTCGCATCGCGTCTGCACCCACATGAGTCATGTCATCACTAAGCCACCACAGGAACCAATAAACCTCGATGCACTGGGAAATTGCTGGTGGCATATTCTGGCAACGGGCGACTTTTCGAACAAATTTTCTGGCAAAACTTCTAGTGCCCATTTGTCGGCTGGAAACGACATATTTGAACTCCCTTAACCGTTTTGAGTCGTTCTAGCCGCCGAAAACCTTATTTTCCAGCCATCTCGTCTCCTTCACTCTTTTTTCTTGGACTGTTCACTCTTGTTGATGTCTATCATATTTCACTGCCCAATTATTATGCTTTTGTTGCCGAGATATTCGTTATACGAGGTACTTCACTTGGACCAACGCGAGCTACATGTATTTGAATTAGGTATGCTTTTGTTGTCCGAGGGTGAAATATATATTAAGTGTAGGAGCGGTGTATTGGGGATTTTTAAACTTATATTAAAAATTTGAAAAATTTTGGTGGTTGTCTCTTTCTGTTTTGGGCTCATTGGGCAATTTTGCGTTCTATTGATATATTTAGAAGTCTGTGGCGAATGTTGGCATTTTGCTTTGAAATTCATCAATCTTTGGAGTTTGGGAGTGCTTATTGGTTTGTATTTAATCGAGAAGGGCGTTGGCAATTTGCTTTGCAATTCTCTACATCTTATAGCGTTTGATTGTGTTTCCATGCTAGTTTCAACACTTGTACATTTTTGGTGACTCGACTTGGGCGTGATGTTTCAATTTGTATTGTTATATCATTCGGGAGCTTTCGGTCTTGACGTGAGGATTCGTTTTGTAATTCTCATATTCTTTGGAGACTCGAGCCGCGCAGTGGTGCATTGCTTTGTCACTTTCATGTCCTTTTGAGTTTGAGTCGATTATCGGTGCATGTTTTGTCATTCCATTTATGTTTGGGACAAGTGAGAAACCAAGTTTGTATTTCTTACTTTCTTACCTTCTCTTATTTTGTGTGTTCTTCTTGTTTCTTGTGCTTTTGTATTTTTGTGCTTGTCGTGCTTTTGACTTGAGTCCCTTGCATATTTATGTTTCGTTTTTTGTTTTTAACCTTTCCTTTTATGGGTACCCAATGAGGGCACTGTGTTGTTTTAAGTGTGAGAGTGGTTTTTGTAAATTACATGCTTATGTGGTGGATCGTCTAGTTTTATTTTGTTAGGTGTTTTGTGTAATTGATCGGGGTTTAGGCTTGGTCGAAATTACTTGTTGATAGTTGAGGAAATTGGAGGGATTCGTTTTTAATTACCGTCCCCTATGTACTTAATAATTTGGATGTCGATTTTTTAAATTATATGACTGTTTGTTCACATAGGTACCCACATAGAATTCACGAAATTGTTCTGTTCCTTGTTAATACCGATTGATGTTCTCGAACCGTTCTTCCATTGTACTCAGTTGTTTAACCGTTATGCTTATGCTCTTGTAATACGTCGTGATTCTGATCTGATTAATTTATAAAAATTATAATATTTTATAAGTCTTAAATAATAATAATAATAATAATAATAATAATAATAATAATAATAATAATAATAATAATAATAATAATAAGAAAGAATTATGAGGGTTATTTCGGTAGGTTAAACGGATATGAGTTATCCAAGCTATTTAAAAGAATATTTTGAATACATGAATCTGCCATGATTGAATTTTTAATAAAAGGTTTTTCAGTGAACTAGAAACCGACGATAGTGTATATACTGTATCAATTACATCAATCCAACAGTAAAATAAAAATTAAATTAATTTCATAACTACATAAAATTTGTTCAACAAAACTATAATGTATCCAAGATTGTTTTTTTGATGCTACATACTGGTCACCCCGTGTGATATTATCCGTACATTTAAACGCAGGATAAATTACTTTTGGTAATCCCAAATATTCCACATTTTTTCTTTTGGCATAAGAAGTTTCATCTTCATCAATTTTGGTCACGTTTTACAAAATTAGTCGCTTTTGCTGCAAACATTAGACAATACTTATATGCGATGGTCGCCGCCTTCGGTGATGGGTTTCATCAAATCATATACCATCGGAAAGATCTGAACCAACCTATCTAGTGATACCTTTTATCTGGAAGTTCGTCAAAGTTGTCGTTAAAAACTTAATTTTTTTCGGATGAACTATGTCTTAACGTTTGACAAAATTTCGCCAACGTTTCAACCGTTGAATTTTCATGAAAAATATATGTATAGAAACTAATTTGTTGATGAATCCAACGGTGTAGCCCGATCATAAATCGAGTCTCTCGATCGCTATAAGTTGGTGAAGTTTCTAGATTTTAGGCGAGTTGCGGCGACTGATAAAGCTAGAAATTTCACTGGCTTATATCTGACGGTCGAGAGACTTGATTGTTGATTGGGATACACTTTTAGATTACTCAAGAAATTGTTTTTCTTTAAAGATTATATATATACATATATATATATATATATATATAAATCCAGCGGTTGGATCTTTAGAAAAAATCAGTTAAACTTTAAAGTATATTTTGTCTGAAAAATTTTAATCATCAACGATGATTTTGGCAAATTTCAGGATATCACATTCTGAAAGAAAATGTACCGTTAGATAGGTCGAGTCAAGATCTTTAAAATAGTAGATGATTTACAAAAATCCGTCACTGGAGGCAGCAGCGACGCGCAACGGAAGATGATGACTTTCAAATTAATTGTTTTTGAAATGATTGGACTTAAAACTAATTAATTAGTGATTCAAAACTGATTAAGTTGGAATTGATCTCACTTAGACTATTAGTCCAAATGACCTCATTTTTTAGTGAATCAAAGTGAGATCAATTCACACTATGAGAATTATTTGTAAACCAATAAAAAAATTACGATTCTATTAAAATATGATTCTATGAAAAAAATATTTTGTCATTAATTAATATGATTACTGTAATGCCCCCCTTTAATTTTAAAGAAACTCCGGACTTTCAGAAAAATCAGATTAAATTTCTCAATATTTATTTCAAATCTTTTTGGCGTTACTCATTTATTTCAAATCATTTCCACAACATAATATCAATTTCATAACATAAATCATCTAACTCCCAAAACGGGATTCATAAATCCATAAATCATCCATTCACCCAAATCGGGTTCCCAAAATAAAACACAAGTTTCAAGACAAAACAATGTCAACGGGGCATCTCCCCAGTAGTGTTTCAACACTTCACAAAATCTCAAAGTTCAAATATTTATCAATCATCAATAGTCATAAAAAAAACAGCGGAAGCATAATCAATAAATATTCGGTCTCATAGACCAACTACCACTCGCTTAACTCCGCCGTCGTACGCGCCTTGCTTAACCTGAAATGTTAATTTCAGGTGGGGATGAGCACAGTTGGTAATCGTAGTGCTCACCACTATGCAATAAACATTAATCAATATAAAAACAGTAATCATAAATAAGTCAGGTATGGTTGCAGCATGTATACGAATCAATTAATTATCCCATCTCCTATCCCAGAGTCAACCCTCATGTGCACACCTACGCATAGACTACTGCTGATACTCGATTCGAATTCCAAAACATATGCCTTGGTCTTACAACGATGCTCAACCAGTAGGAGTAATCCACCCCGCAGGCCAAGACCTACGAATTGGTCTTACAAACGGGGATCACCAGCCGAGAGCCCATGCCCCGGTCTTACGGCCATACATAAATAAAGGAGACTACCCATCGGGTACGTTCTATAGCTACGGGGATAACCGTTCGACGGTCAGTACAGCTCACATCGAAGGCTACATGGTTCACATGCATTCATTGATCATACCACAAATTATACATATATAACATTTACAGCATAGCAAATTTTAAATGAAACCCACCTGGATTTCCGGACTGAAATAACTCAAAGCAATGGAAGTAGGTCGAGGCTGGACTCCTCAAATATCTACATTCGTTGGGACTTGTCTTAGAATCTTATCAAGGCTTTACTGCTACTCGCTAGTCTTATATATATATATATATATATATATATATATATATATTGATATAGGATATTATATACTAGACCAGTCCTAATGGATAAGGGGGGAATATATTGAAGAATATGCCTACATATGGCTAGGACACGTGGCACGATGCTATTGGACAAGCCCAACTTGGGCCATAAGGTACACTCCCCTTATAAAAGGGGGCTAAGGTATCCCATTCACTCACTCTTTACATTCATAATTATACTCTTGGGATTTGGAGTGATACTGACTTGAGCGTCGGAGGCCCGACGTCGGGACCCCTCCCGGCGTTGGGTTCTTGCAGGTACGGAGGCCGTCCGAGTCGAAGGAGCCCAAATGAAATCTTATTCACTTCATTGGCGCCGTCTGTGGGACCCGTTCAAAAAAGCCAAGCGGAGTTCCGATCAAAAAATTATGAAAATTCTCCTTCGACTCCGCCGGCCAAAGTACTCGGATCGAAAAGATGTTTACGTCAACGGGTAGATCTCGTCGATGTTAATCTTCACTTAAAATATCGTGCGAAAATTCATCCGGGAAGGCCTTTGATTTGGCCGGTCAAACTTTCCGGATCTAAGAAATTTTGGTCAATATTCGACCTTCAAAGGCGTTTTTCCGGTGATCCGTGCGGGCTATGAAAAATCCGAGAGCACCATTGTGGATATAAGATTTTTTTAAGAAAAATAAATTGTCAAATATATAAAAATAAATAAAAAAATTATTTCTTTTCAGAAGCTTGGTTTGATTTGTAAATTGATAGTGAATAAAACTATAATAATTAAAACTACAGTAATATAAAATAATAGAGCATTAGTGATTGGTATTAAAAATATGTAAGTGAATAAACAATAAATTTTATTAAAAAAATATAATAATGATTGTTGTTTTTATCTTTTAATTGTGTTAGTTGAATTATAGAGAAAATGGTGAAATAAGATAAAACTTTAAAAAAAAAATTGATTTCATCTCAATCAAATAAATCTAGATTAAATAAACAAATATAAGACATTTTTATATCGAGACCTAAATCAATTGGCTGCAGTTCTATTTTTTTCTTTAAGCAATTCAAATAGAGTTTCATTCCTTCATTTTCAAATAACCAAATGGCAGAGGACTTGGAAACTGTCTATCAAAAGAAAGGTCAGGAATTTCTTATGGAGATGTTACCAGGGCCTTGTGAACACCAATATGAATCTCTTGAAGATAGGGATGAAGGTGGATCCTATTTGTGGTTTTTGTGGTGAAGAGAATGCAGAATTAGACCATATGCTGTTCTTTTGTTCTATGGCAAAGCTATGCTGGAAATTAGTGGGCATATCTTAGTCAGCATTGGAAATGAATGGGTGCTCTTTTCAAAGTTGGTGGAAAGAAATCTGCACTACAAAAGACATCTATGCAATATAAGACAGGATTTTCTTATAAGCTTACCTTATGTGGAGGATTTGGTGTTCCAGGAACAAATGGAAGTTTGAGCAGGAGCTTGTGTCTGAGGTGATATTGGTTGAGGGGGCTAGAAAGGATATGTGGGAGTTCTTATCTGCACAACCTAAGAAACTTCAAGTTCAGAGTCAGCCTTGTGATGCCAACAGCCCTGTTGAAGACCACTTTTCCAAGGGAGTAGGGTAGCTTCTTCTTTCTGTCAGTGCTCAGGGATCTTCAAAAGGTGTGGTGGGATTTGGGGCTGCAATTTATTCTGAGGGGAGATTATTGCATGAATGGCAGACAACATGGCATGGGATGGCACGTTCTGAGGAGGCTACATTGCTGGCTGTGAGATGGGTGCTGAAAAAAGCAATATTTGAAGGGTGAATGCATATTGTTTGTACTGTGTCTCTCAAATGTGTGCTACATCGTTTAAACAATCTGCATATGGGTCTATGTAATAATAATGTAGTTCTAGAAGACATTAGTTTGGTATGCTTGTCATTTGAGTCGTGTGTGTTTAAGCTTTCTTCTTTCTCCTCTCCTAGTTATACTCTAGCCAAGTTGGCTCTTGAGGGTGAACACTGAGGTGCTTCTCCCGTTGTACTATAACCCGTTGGTTATCCTGTTGTACTCTTATCGAGTTATAATACTATCATTTTCGTTTGTAAAAAAAAAAATATATAATTAATAATAGAAAATAATTTTATAAGGTCAGTAAGGGGTGATTGGATATACATTTTGTGGTCACTTCTAATATTTTTTTTAACTCACAATCTAAATTTAACTTAACCTGACCATTCTAAATATTATTAATATAATTAAATAATAAAAATCTACCATTATCACAAATAGACATGACCGTTTGTTCGGCCCGTATCAACAGGGCTATAATGGAGCCCGTTATTGACCGGGCTGGTTCCAGGCCACTTATTTGTAAATTTTGAACTGTCGGGTCGATTTGAACCCGGATCGAAACTGAAACCGACAGTTTGAAATTTTTAATTTTTTTTAAATTTTTAATTGAATTGGGTCGGGTAGTTCAGTGAACAGGAGAGTTCAGTGGAACAGCAGGTTCAATGAACCGACCCGTGCATAAGTTCAGCCCGATTCAGAGCTCTCCAAACCTCAGCCGGAAGCTGGGGCTTAGCCACGTCTACTTACAAATTACATCAATTTTAATTTATTATACATCCGTTCACATAATTTAACTATCAATCTGATATAGGATATTATACTAGACCGGATTTAATGGATAAAAAGGAAATATATTGAAGAATAAGCCTACACATGGCTAGGACACGTGGCATGATGCTATTGGACAAGCCCAAATTGGGCCATAAGGTACACTCTTCCTATAAAAAGGGCCTAAGGTATCCCATTCTCTCATTCTCTCTACATTCATAATTATACTCTTGGGATTTGGAGTGATACTTACTTGAGCGTCGGAGGCCCGACGCCGAGACCCTTCCCGGCGTTGGGTTCTTGCAGGTCTGGTGGCCGTTCGAGTTGAAGGAGCCTGGCTGAAATCTTATTCACTTCATTGACGCCGTCTGTGGGACCCGTTCAAAAAGCCAAACTGAGTTCCAATCGAAAAATTACAAAAATCCTCCTTCGACTTTGTCGGCCAAGGGGCTCGGATCGTAAAAATGTTTACGTCAACGGGTAGATCTCGTCGAGGTGAATCTTCCCTTAAAATCTCATGCGAAAATTCATCCAGAAAGGCCTTCGATTTGGCCGGTCAAATTCCGGATCTAAGAAATTTTGGTCAACATTCGACCTTCAAATGCGTTTTTCTGGCGATCCTGAGGGCTATGAAAAATCTGGGAGCACCATTGGAATCCTCTCGTCGAGACGAGTCTCCAGCATGTGACCTTCGCCAGCGCCGCCGTCGGCCGCCGCCGCCTCCGCCGCCACGAAGAATCCTCCAATCTGGAAAATCTTTTCATCATCACGAAGCTCTTTTTGTGCTCGTTCTACCCTTAAAATATTAAGAGAAAATTCCAAGCGGAAGGCCGTCGATTTGCCGGTCAAAGTTATTAGATCTAGAAAATTATGGGTCAAGCTCCGGTCATCTTCTTCAATTTTCCGGCTATTTCCGGTGAACCACTCTTAATCGAGGACACGATCGAAATGCCCTCGCCAAGGCGCACCTACGGTCGGTGGAATTCGTCGGAGCCGACGTCTTTTTCCGGCAAAGTTGCAGCCGTCAATGTTCTCATTCCCAGCAACCCGTGGCCCAGCGAGGGAGGCCCGAATTTGTACTCCAGCAGCCCGCTGCTTGTCCCACGAGGTGGTCTAGCGTTCAGCCCGTGGCTTAACATGGGGGGCCCAACATCTGCACCCCAACCCAGTTCGCGAAAGCGGAGAGAAAAAATTCGCGAGCCATCTCTAGCCCGCGACGGCCCGCAGCCCTCACAGCCTTAGCCCGCATATAGCCTGCATGTGGCCCGCGCGAGGCCAAGGCTCAGCCCGCTTATCTCACTGCATCTGGCCCGCGAGCCCAGCCATCAGCCTGCGCTGGTTTCAGCCTTCTACCAGGCCCAATATGACGGCCCAACTCTCAACCACACGGCCCAGTGTCCGTATGCATCCCATTTAGAGCCCAACAAGCGTATAGCTCAGCCCAGCGATTGCACTGCGCCCCTAGGCCTTCCAGCTTGACCTTCAGATGGTTGAACAAGGGTCCGGGAGTCATGGTGAGTCCGAAACGATACGAGGTGGACGGTGAGCTAATTTGAGATAGCATTTTCATGATAAAGGTATGTGGCTAATTTAAATTGGAAAATTTGGAGACTTGAGGATTTAAATGTGATACATTCATGAAGAATATTTGATTGATTCGTGGAGATTGTTTGATTTATTCGTGGAAAATATGCGATATGCTCGTGGAGACTATTCAATTTATTTGTGGAACATTATTTGACTTATATATGTAGCATATTTGATATATTCGAGGAATTATTGGATTCGTTTGTGGACTTATATGATTTATTCGAGTAGAATTATTTGATATATTCGTGGAGAATATTTAATATATTCGTGGAGTTTATTTGATATATTCGTGGAGAATATATTCGATTTATTCGGGCAAACTTACTTGATTTATCCATGGAGCCTATTTGATTTGTTGGTAGAGTATTATTGGATATTTGTGGAGCTCTAACCGTCTCTCCTGCCTACCTTATTCGATTTACTCGAGGAGATTATGTGATTTATTCCTGAAGATATTTGATTTGTTCGTAGTGATATTGAATTCGATCATGGAATTATTTGATTTGCTCGTGGTTATATCTAATTCGCTCGTTGAATTATTTGATTTGCTCGTGGTGATATTCGATTTAATCGTGGAATTATTTGATTTACTCGTGGTGATATTCGATTTGATCGTGGAATTATTTGATTTACTCGTTGAGATATTGTTTGACTTATTCGTGGAGATATTATTTGATTTATTCGCGGAGAATTCATTTGATTGAAAATAAATGCGGGTCGTGGTTTCGGATTGCGGATATCTTCTGATTGTGTTTGAATTGACTATTCATAATTTTTAAGCATGTCATTGCTCGAGCATGTCTTAAATCGAGGAGATGGTGATGTTTGTATGTGATCTCTTGTTTTTCTTACGTGAAAAATTGCAAAATGGACGACGTGAATATAATATGGATAACGATATCTCTTTGAATTCTTGTCGAGGAAACATCGAAATAACCCGAGTCTCGACAAGCTATGGTGGACGAGTTGTGGAGTTTCGAGGACAAAGTGAGCGAGCATGGATCCATCAAAGCAGGGTGATAAGGAGGGACGAGTCTGGATGGTGCCTATCGCCGGTGACAAGTTCAGAGGCAGAAATCATTCTCTTTGGGAAAGGTAGGATAATTGGGAGTGGCATTCTCGACTTTCAGGTATAAAATTAATCCCAACTCTCGTGAGTGATCAAGTTCGACCGACTCAATATAATTGAGTCTCCTAGCATTCTTTTTTGGAGTAATGTTCATTGTTTGAGTATTTTGGGTGAAATGTCGTTGAAATTGTGGTGTATCTGGATATGTCTGGAATTATTCTTTGGGTGACTAACAAAATGCAGAAAATGAGGTGTACGTGGAGCCTCGAACAAAATCTGGCACGACTAAGGCCTTTGGGCTGGCCAGTCTCGAGCCGTCATGACTAAGGAGCTTGGTATTGGGAGAAATTCATTCGGATTTTTGTTTGGTGCATTCGTTTAATGATTGTTTGTAGCTGCAGAGTATGGTTTGTTGTAATTGCTTGTCGAATTCATGGTTTTGCGAAATTTTGGTCGACTATACATTTGAATGGGTGTTTATGCGAAATTCTGGTCGACTATACATTTGAATGGGTGTTTATGTGATTTCATATCGTGGTAAAGAGACTTGCATGTAGCTTGTGGTGGTATAAAGGCATGTGGACCAATATGATTGCTTTGATTCATTCGTCTTTTGTTATTATTGCTATCGGGATTGCAAATTGGATGTTGGGGATAAAATGCAACTAATGGAATCTGTTGAATCATTCGAGGAAAATGCATGAGCAGGTGACCTGAATATTAGCTATGGTGAGGAGTGGGAAGCATGGAGCAAACAAAAACTCGGGTCGTCGTGTACAGACATGAAAGGGAGGTCGAAAAAATGCTTGATTCTTTCTATTTTTATATCTTGTTCGATATAACTATGCATTTGATGAGACTAACGAAAATGATCAATTACTATTCTGTCTCGTGGTCTTTGGTGTGTTTCCTTGTCGACCTCCGTGGCAGATCAAAGTGTTCGAGCAGTCCGAAGACAAAAATCCACCATGACTAAGGCCTCCGGGCTGGGTGGTCGCTTGTTTTGTACACCCCTTGGGATGGGCAGGTTGGTTGAAAAAGCCCTCGCCTTCGGGCTGGGTGGCCTCCTGTTTCTGGAACATTCCTCGGATTGGGTGGGCAAGTGCCTGAAGACAAAAATCCACCATGACTAAGGCCTCCGGGCTGGGTGGTCACATGTAACGACCACTCCTTTGAGGGTGGACATGTGTTCGAAGACCAAAATCCACCATGACTAAGGCCTCCGGGCTGGGTGGTCACATGTAACGACCACTCCTTTGAGGGTGGACATGTATTCGAAGAACAAAATCCACCATGACTAAGGCCTCCGGGCTGGGTGGTCGATCCTAGTGTTGGGTCGGTGAAGATATGGATCCTATTGAAGACCTCGGTGGTAGGTTAATGATCTTTACTTGATTGTGGTTATGTCGAATTTATTTTTCGACCTCAGTGGCAGGTCGATTATCTTTATTTGATTCTTGGTTTCGTCGAATTTATTTTTCGACTTCAAGAGAAGGGAGACGGAGTTCATTACGACAATCTTTACTTGGTTTTTGTGTTGTCGAATTTATTTTTCAATCTCAGTGGCGGGTCGATGAAGTTCATTTCGAGCAACTCCGGGAGTTTACTTGCAGACCTCGGTGGTAGGTCGATGATCTTCATTTGGACTTGTCGAAATTCGGCTTTCGACTTCGATGTGGTGTCAGGACATTCGGTTTTCAAGAGGATAAACAGCAGGGTTGAATTTCAAATTTTGAACTGAGAGGGCGATGATAGGAGGAGGTGGTAGGAAAGGCTTATCTTTGAATGAAGAGAGCTCGAACATGGTGATCGGAAAACAACAAGACGTAAGTTCAAATTTTTAAATTCAAGACTTCGGTTCTCGATTTTCGACCTCAGTGGTCGATCAACTTTCGGTGTTCGACCCTAGTGGCGGGTCTCTCTATTTTCGACCTCAGTGGTCGATCAACTTTCGGTGTTCGACCCCAGTGGCGGGTCTCTCGATTTTCGACCTCAGTGGTCGATCAACTTTCGGTGTTCGACCCCAGTCGCAAGTCTCTCGATTTTCGACCTCAGTGGTCGATCAGCTTTTGGTGTTCGACCCCAGTGGCGGGTCTCTCGATTTTCGACCTCAGTGGTCGATCAGCTTTCAATGTTCGACCCCAGTGGTGAGTCTTTCGGTTTTTGATCTCAGTGATCATTCGGTGTTCATTTGGGGTCCCGATGCTCATTTGGAGATTTGGTGACTATTTGGTGGTCGATGATTTATGCAAATTACAACCTCAGCAGTAGGTTGACGGAAACAGCTCGAAGAGGAATTTCACTCTTAGATCGAGTCTTTCAGACTCGACCAGAGTGGGGGGGACTTGATGATATAGGATATTATATACTAGACCAGTCCTAATGGATAAGGGGGGAATATATTGAAGAATATGCCTACATATGGCTAGAACACGTGGCACGATGCTATTGGACAAGCCCAACTTGGGCCATAAGGTACACTCCCCTTATAAAAGGGGGCTAAGGTATCCCATTCACTCACTCTCTACATTCATAATTATACTCTTGGGATTTGGAGTGATACTGACTTGAGCGTCGGAGGCCCGACGCTGGGACCCCTCTCCCGGCGTTGGGTTCTTGCAGGTACGGAGGCCGTCCGAGTCGAAGGAGCCCGAATGAAATCTTATTCACTTCATATATATGCTTCGAAAACATTTTATGTTTAAGTCTTTTCGGTTGGTGGATATCTTGGCTTGCTTAACTTTTAACTCTAAGGACATCTAAGGATCAAACATACTACATGGATCAAGAAATAAATCACTTAGGTCATATAATCGTGCATTTCGATAGTGCGTGCCATTTTCGAAAATCAACAAGTAATTTTGTAAATCATGATATGCGCAGCAATTTATAAATGATCACAACTAGCAGCACATAAGTCAAAATAATATGAAACCAGTGGCATGTGATTCCTAAGACATAGATCTACAACTCTCAAGAATAACTTAGAATCAGACGAGGTCATTATCTACATGATAAATCAACAAACATTCACATAAGAGTACAGTAAAAACATTCAAACAGGATGACAGTATTTTGAGGATAACCCGAGCTACAGTCATGGTAAAAATATGAATCTGGTACTTATAGAAAGGTAAGAAATAAAGATATAATTTTTTTGAAGACAACTTTGGCAAATTCTGACATCGCCACAAAGATAAATCAACAACAACACAAAACATAGCTGCAGTCTAGAAAGGAAAAGAACAACTTACAGCACTTCAGTAATTCCAAGATAACATGAGCTACAAACATGATATTACTGAAATTAAAAAACCCTAAGTTAGGTAACTCAATTTCCTACAACTTTTCTGAAGACTCCATTGGCAAAATATGACATTATCACTGAGGTTAAGTAATAAACATTCAGTTCACAAAACAGTCCGGAGAACTACTTTTCGAATGGGTAGCACTTTAGTAAAATGGCAACAACTCAAGCTACAAAACTCCAATTTATACCAATTCGAAACCTACAGAAGCTACATATGGAATTATATTTATAACACGAAAAATATTATTCAAATGAATTTCTCGAATCAAAATAAATATAGCGGACTACAATCTTTATTATTCGGAGGGCCAACGCCTTGATTTCGGATCAAACGTTGAAATATCCCAAGAACACGAAGAACACGAATCCTTGGTCTTCATCGCAAAGTAGACCTTGAATATTCTCCACGCCGGTTTTTAGTTTACTAACGTTATTCAGAGGCTTTGCAGCTTGTTTCCGGATTGAACACCAGTCTTGAGGTTGAACGCGCTTGAATCTTACTTCGAATCTTCAAAAACGCCTTTGAATCTTCAAGAACACTTGAATCTCGTCGAGAGAATTCTCTAGAGCTCTTGAACTTGAATATGAATTATGAAGTGTTTTTTGTTACATTAGGGAGAGCCCCTATTTATAGGTGTAGAAGGGAGAACCCTACCAAATTTAAGAATCGTAGGACGCGATATGATTGGTCCATGATGATTTACATAAGATCTTTTAGATCTACCTAAATCTCCCCAAGATCTTCTAGAACACATGTGATTTATTACCAAGAAATATGATTTGACACTTGGCAATATTTGATTAGTTAAGAATTAAAATAATAAAATATCAATTAATTAACTATTTAAATTTAGGAATTAAATTTATGAAAATTCCTAAAATATAAATAGAAAATATGACTTGATTTTTAATAAATTAATTTCCACGTGGCGCCATTTGATTGGCCACAATTTTTATGCATCTACAAGAACATTTGGTATGCTTTAATGCTTAACTATTGAACATTTTGCGTGGCCTCAAGCTTTTCAATTAGATGTTTACTTGAGTTCCAAGCTTAGCTCTTGGACGTTTGTTTTCACAGTGGAGCTTCCATGTTGGACGTTTGCCTGGCTTCCAAGCTTAGCTTCTAGACGTTTGCTTTCATAGGCAAGCTTTGATAAAGGACGTTTGGTATGCTTTAAAGCTTAACTCTTGGACGTTTCACATGGCCTCAAGCTTTCCAGTTAGACGTTTAGCAACAGAATAAGCTTGTAATTTAAAAGTTTTAAATGTGTTGCCCCTTCTCATTTAGACGTTTCTCTTCACAGTCGGGCTTTGCATTTGGACGTTTCCTTTGCTTCCAAGCTTTGCTCTTGGACGTTTGTTTTCACAGTCGGGCTTCTTTGCTGGCGTTTATTTGGCTGCCAAACTTAGCTTCTAGACGTTTCTTTGACTTTCGAGCTTTGTTGTTAGACGTTTGAATACATTTTTTTCTATTAATATTTTTTTACCACAAAGATATTTTTGTAAATTTACAATTTTTTTATATTTTTTCGGGCGACAAGTAGTAATTTGGAGAGACAAATAACACCCTTAAAAAATGTGGTATATTAAGATACAGTGTGAAATTTCAAATTTGAGTAATAATAATAATAATTAGCACCAAGATGAAAAGTAGTCCATTAGGAAAAATTTGAGGGTATCCCTCTTGTTGCCAAAGAACGTAGACTTCAGAATCGGAACAGAGCTCTCTGTGTCCAACATAAAAAGGACACACAAACGAGAAGAACATAACCGCAGAAAAAACCCCCGATAGTGGTGGGCATGGAGAGATTGCAGCGGATGTTCACCGGTGGTGGAGGAGCTCTTCGCCACCCGCCGCCGGACTCTCCAACCCTCGACACTTCCGAACAAGTCTACATCTCATCTCTCGCGCTACTTAAAATGCTCAAGCACGGTAAATCTAGGGTTTTCCGCGCTAGAATCACGGATTTACTAATGCCACTTGTTTATTCCTTGTTTATTTTGACTGTGATGAATTTCTACAGGCAGGGCAGGGGTGCCGATGGAAGTCATGGGGCTTATGTTGGGGGAGTTTGTGGATGAGTATACAGTGCGCGTGGTGGACGTCTTTGCGATGCCTCAAAGTGGGACTGGCGTTAGTGTTGAGGCCGTTGACCACGTTTTCCAGACTAATATGCTCGACATGCTTAAGCAAACTGGCAGGTAGAAAGAATAAAATATCCTCATCTGGGAGCAAATATTTTCAGAAATATATATTTTTTTATGTGGTATGATTAATTTGATTTTCTTGATTTTAGTGAAATTTGCTTCTATTGGAAGTCAAGAGGAAATGTTATTAGCCGGCTGAGATGACAGTATCCATAGTTTGTTCTACAACCATTGGAGCAGACTACATTGTTGTGTTGTTAAATTGTGTTGTTACACAAAATTTAATATATCATTTCCTAGAGCTGCCATACTTTTGCTGGAAGCAAGATCGGTAGAAATTCTAGTTATGGTTTAGCTGATTTTCTAGGCCTATTTGTCATTGAAATTATTTGCATTCGCTGACAAAACTCTTGATTAAAACCATTTTCGTTAGCCATACTAGAAGAAAACTTCCTATACAGTTTTAGTGGGGGTATTGTTCATCTACATACATCTATCCCAATGAGCCATCTATCGAACCATTGCAGCAAGATAAAGTAAATCGTGGATATGATTAGATTATTGCTGTGTTCACTTCTCATGAGCTTATATAGCTGTAGTTTCTGCTAAAATTCGTTGTTAGAACCAGAGTTTCAAAATATAAGTTGCAGCATTTGAAAAAATATAGAACTATTTTGATTTGTTATTGGTTACGTCTTCTCTGTTTATCAGCCAGTTAGTATAATCTTTTTTGGTCAACTTATAGGGGGAAAGTTCTCCTCTTGTAATTCTTGTTTGGAAAAGTTTATGCTGTTCATCAAGGTGTCAGGCCATATATACTTATTATATGAATGTTCTTCAAATGGAAATTATTGCCTCTTTCTGATTTAGCCAGTTATCATTTATTTGTCACTTTACTTCTATGTCTACTTTTGCTGTGCCAGATACTTAGATTTCGATCTTTGCTTTTCTTATTGTTTAGTACATTTTCTGAATTACTGTAATCTCTGCTTCAGAATATAGAGGGCTTTGCTTCTTATCAGAAGTTAGGCTGCATCATTCCCTGCCCCAGCTATCAACTGTTACTTTTTAAATTATCCATGCATTGATTTTTTTAACCATTACTAGAAATAAAGCCTCTGAAAATGATCAAGTTATCATGTTCTGTTTTTTGTGACAGACCTGAGATGGTGGTTGGTTGGTACCACTCACATCCTGGTTTTGGATGCTGGCTTTCTGGTGTCGACATTAATACTCAGCAGGTTATTACTCCTCCATTATGTCTTGTTCAAAGCATGGTTGATTAAATTTTTGTAATATTTATACAACACTCTCTTTGTTTGTGTTTTAACTATATAATCTTTTCTTGATTGTTTAGTTTGTCCACATGGGAGTTCTTATCCCAACTTCAGGGCGATATTTGTTCAATTAACAGGATTATGTGACTGAGAATTGCTGACATAAAAAGTGCCATCAGTTACTAAACTGAATTGCATGTATCTTATCATGCAGAGTTTTGAAGCTTTGAATCAGAGAGCGGTAGCAGTGGTGGTTGATCCAATCCAGAGTGTTAAAGGAAAGGTCGTGATAGATGCCTTCCGTCTTATAAACCCCCAAACCATGATGCTCGGTCAAGAGCCAAGACAAACGACATCCAATCTGGGTCATCTTAACAAACCGTCTATCCAGGTATTTTCAAGTCCAGCTGCTTAATTCAAAGTGTTTTTATTGCCTATAGTTTCTGATTTTGTGGAGCTGAACCCATTGCAGGCATTGATTCATGGGTTGAATAGGCATTACTACTCAATTGCCATAAATTACCGTAAGAATGAACTCGAGGAGAAGATGCTTCTGAATCTTCACAAGAAAAAGTGGACTGACGGATTGACCCTACAAAGGTTTGATGCCCACTCCGAAACAAATGAGCAGACTGTACAGGTATTTTGTATGTTTTCCTCACTTTCTCTGTTGCCTTTATAGATTATTTCCTATCTAATCATAGTAAAATGAGAGAGAGAGAGAGAGAGAGAGAGAGAATGGAAGAAAGAATAGTGTGTTCTACTGATGTATCATACATACATGGCCTTCTTTTAAGATTTTTTTCTATTATTTCGCCTTGTGATATTGTGATTTATTAAGTTTGTCAGATTTTAATCTATCTGTTCCAAATTTATTCATTTCTCATGAAATATATACATCTGAGTTATCATGTTTAAAATTCTTCAATCTCTATTGTAGTGTAGCATGTCATTTCTACTTGTTCTAACATACTATTTCTGTTTATTTGCTGAAAACACGCAGGAGATGCTAAATCTAGCCATCAAATACAATAAAGCAGTTCAGGAGGAGGATGAGTTGCCCCCAGAGAAACTAGCTATTGTCAATGTGGGAAAGCAAGATGCTAAGAAACATCTGGAGGAGCACGTCTCAAATTTGATGTCCTCAAATATTGTCCAGACGCTTGGTACGATGCTGGACACGGTTGTTTTCTAAATCTGGAATCTAGAGCACCTGAGATTAACTCTTTCTAATATCTTTAGCATTGTATGAGTTCACTATACTTGCAATTAAGTGGACACTCCTTTGGGAACCATGGCTTGTCAAAAGATTGGGAGATTTGTTCAAATAATAAGCATGATTGAAGTTAGATGTGTAAGGTTTTTTATTTATTGAAGCAAAAAGCCACGGTGTTTCACATAATCATAAAAAGAGATGCACAACATTGGATTGTGCTATAGCAACAACTTGTCTTGTATAAAATTAAACATAAACCCACTACTCAAGGGAACGAACTGTTGAAGAAATCAGCCATCCTCTTCATCCTTTCCTTACTATTGTCGCAATCCGAGTCATTCAAATGAAACACGTGCTTTTCCCCTTGCGCTTCATGGATTTCAATCATACCCATCCACCCACTTCGGCTTAACACATGAAAATAATGCCATCCTCTATCCTTCAATATGTCCTTCTCGGCCACCGAGACCAGCACTCTCCGGCACCCGAGCCCAGCCAAGCCCAACCCACTCTCTGCCATTGGGTTTATCCACGGATGGTCCATTGGACACGAAGGGCACACCAGTGGCCAAAGCCTATCCACGTAAGCCTTCATACCTGGCTCCATCCCCTCTGACCCAATCGTGTCTGACCCCCAGAAATACGGGTCTATCAAAACTATTCCATGAATGGACAATTTTAACCTTGCATCGGGATTCCCAGCGGCCATGGCCAGGTTATGGGCTATATTCGCCCCTGCACTATCGCCTGCTAGAAATATTCTCCCAAAGTCCGCGTGATGGTTCAAGAGATCCTCTGGTCCGTCGTAGTTGCAGTGGGAAGCCACCCACTGGAACGCGG
This sequence comes from Striga asiatica, assembly GCA_008636005.1. Lineage (NCBI taxonomy): Eukaryota > Viridiplantae > Streptophyta > Magnoliopsida > Lamiales > Orobanchaceae > Striga > Striga asiatica. The sequence continues at coordinate 568,843 of BKCP01005050.1, read as the reverse complement.
CCCAAGAATCTTCGTATGCAATTGGGAGAGGGTGCTCGGGGGCCTTTCTGTAGTTGACTGACACTGCAATGACCTGACATTCTGCTGCGAGGGCGTTTAGGTAATTGTGGTATGTAGAGGAAGAAGGTGTGTTGGCCAAGAAACCACCACCATGAAAGTAAACAACAAGAGGGAGTTTGTGGCGGGTGTTGGTAGTAGCAAGTGTAAGGTTAGGGAGATAGATTCTTGCGTAGACTTTGGTTTGTGGGATTATGTTTGTGACGTCTTTGGAGGTAACGCCGGTTTGAGGATCATTGCCTGGAGGGGTGGTCTCAGTTCCCATAAGTCTTTTGACATGCCCATTTTTGTACACTTTGACAAATGGGAGGAACTCATAGTCAAGCTCTTCGTTGCTCTCATCAGCCATAGTGAGTGATGAGAGGAAGAGTAAATTAGAGAGATGGTATGTATGGCAAGCTGTAGGAGTAGGAGGATATGAATACTCAAGGATAATTTAACAAGTGGACGTGAATTCTTTCGCTCTTCATCCACATGTGAGTATTGATAGATATATGTGTCTCCTGAGGACTTTGGCAGTGTCCAAACTCCAAACACGCGAGATCTGTAGATCACATCAACCATTTAGAAAATTATCCAGGCTCAGTAGTTTTTTTTGTTTTCTCGTTTATTACTCTGTTGGGGTCGGATCTAGGCGATCTTCGGACCTGTCCTCCCTCTTTTTTCAGCTGTTGGCTACTGTGTATTCAGTTGTTGGCTGCTGTGTATTCGCACATTTGTGCTTTTTTATTTATAAAATTTCTATCGTTTCCA
>BKCP01005050.1:531332-565851 GCA_008636005.1 Striga asiatica | reverse complement strand
AAAAAACACCAATGTGCGCACATTTAAGTTCATCCTCAGTCTGTCATTTTGTTCAACCCTGAACTAGTTCCGAGACATTAGGCAGTGTGACAATTTTACAACACCCCATGTCAAATGCCCAACAAGTAATGGTAAAAGTAAAATGGTAAATCCTCACCACCAAAAGGGTAAAATGAATGGAAAAGAAAAAAACATTAGCTCAACTTGGCCATAACTTTAAGTTTTACATCAGCATCGATTAGTAAACGTATTTTAAGTGAGCAAGACCCACAAGGAAGGACGACAGATGCCGGTAAAGACGAGTTTGCTGGATATAAAGAAATTTCACCACCATTGCTCGTCAAAGGATATCCCATTTCCGCCAGCTCAGACGAATCAATCAAGAACAAATCCCCACACCTGCAGTAATATGATAGTTCGAAATAGCCACCAAAATCTTCAACAGCCATTTCATCGAAGCTGACATCATCGGCATCCAGTCTCGATTTCCTGAGTTCATTGTCATAAAGGGCGCGGGACACTGGGTCACCAAGGACTTCCCAGGCCCTCTGCACTTTTAAAAACTGATTGTTCGACTCATGCTCAGATTTGTGCAGTTTATCTGGGTGATGATTGAGAATGGCGGCTCTGTAATTTTTACGGATTTCTTCTTGCCCAGCATCTTCATCGACACCGATTATCTCGTAATGGGTTTTAGAGATTAAGTTGTTGCTAAGTATCATGCCTGTTAGGTAGCGAATTGGAGCACACGCGAATTTCAACAGAAAAAGAAGCTCAAATGTTAAAAATGAATCAAGCATATAGCTGAACTCGAATTTTCTTAACAGTGCAGAATATTTAGCTTCGTATATATACAGATGAAAAGATAATAGATTTCTGAACACCTTGTTTTTGAAGAATTAAACAGCAACACAAGATATATCGTAACTCAAATGCTTGAAAACAAAAGTAACACAAAAGACTTGTCCTGAAAGATGAGTAATTGTCTGTAATTTTGGCAGTGTTCCATGCACTCGGAGTTGGGATTATGTGCTTTACCCAATAATTCATTAGCTGCGCATGGATTTAATACTTTCAGCCTTCATGGAAATGGTTGAGAGACTATGATAGTTACATATAGAGGTCCGAGAAAATAATCAAATCAGTAACCACCAGATATCAATTCTTCACAGCCTTCATTAATGTCGTCAGCCAGCATTCATGAAACGTTTTTACTATCTAAACATCTATCTGAAAAGTTACAGCCAACACAATAGTGTTTCTGCTAAATGAAACATGATCACTGATTCACTTTACCATTCCAAAGACTGCTCTTTCTAGGATTGAGAAACAAAGATCTAGCAAAAGTCAAGGCTGCTCATTCTAGAACACAACAATTGTATCGAGGAAAAAAGAAGAAAATTCACAAAGTCATAACGAAAGCAGCTTACAAATCAATTAGATTAAATGCCACAATCAAATATCTTTTGAAATGGGAAATAAAGAAAACTACAACAGTTTATCATTTCTAATACCTCTCAACCACTCTATCACATAGTAATTTGCTAATGTCACTTTATTCCTCTTATTAGTTTTATAAGATCATAACAAACCGAAAAGTTCACCTTTTGATATTTTTCTCCATGATAGTATTGAAGTAGATGTTGAACTGAGGCAGAAGATCTCCAATTAAGACTCCAAACACAAACTGTTGTGTATTTATAGCATAACATTTCCAATAAAATAGAATGTTGGGCGATTCTTGCACCTACAGAGATCCAAGACAGCAAAGCTACTAATTTTGTGAAGATACCAACAAACAACCAAGGACGAAAATAGCCCAAAGGCTGCCACACAGTCGGAAATCTGGACAACTACAACACAGATTCAAGGATATGCTTGCCTTCTATTAAGTGTCCTGTCCCTTACTTTGATAATTCACCCAATACTAGTCCGTAAAAAGTAAAAAGCACACATATTAACCCATGGACTATAACAATAAGCCCCATCAATTCCTTCAATTCAACCAAAGCCAGTGCCAAAAGAAGCCATCCATACAATTTCACAAATCATTAATTAAATGAAACATGCTTCCATTCACTTAAAAAAAAAAAACAAGAAAGAAAAGAACGAAAACAGATCAAAAAACGGATAATATTGAAACATCATACCAGAAATAGGGAGCATTACTTTAATTCAACTACGGTAAAATGTAAGTATATGAATTTTCCTTAAGGAACCCGGGTACCTTTAATAGTTCTTAATTAAGAGGATCACTAGGATCAGCAGAATATGCACCAAAATAGGTCTCCACTCCACAGTTTTTAAACTGAAAGACAAGGTTTCACGCCGGTCCTCGGAGGTAGGCGACCACCACACAGTGGTGGCTCCACCAAAAAAATATAAAAAATAGGTCTGGGTAGCAGTCAAAGGAGATCAAATAGATAGAACGACGGCCCGTAAAAGAGAGAAGAAAAACGACAGTCCTTGAAAAGGCGTGTCAATGCCGGCGGATTGTGGAGATTTTTGGTCGATATCTGCATAAAAGAACACTTTCTTTTGGCCCTTATGTTTTTTTTGTTTTCATTGTATAATCCTCATGTTTCTGTCATAATATCTAGATGATGGAATGCTGTGTAAAGTTGTTTTGCCTATCCAACTAGACCCTTTAGAGCATCTCCAGTGTTGTATGTTGTTGTGGTGAAAAATATGCCACCTAATCAATAATTAAATATCTATCCATATTTTGTCTTCCAATGATAAGAGCATCTCCAGTGTTGTATGTTGTTGTGGTGAAAAATATGCCACCTAATCAATAATTAAATATCTATCCATATTTTGTCTTCCAATGATAATATAAAAGATAAATGTTGTGATGAGTTGGCAATAGTTAACTTCCACACTGTGATAGAGACTGTAGAATATCTACAGCCTTCTCCACAGGATGACTCGTCAAATTTCAGGAGAAGAGGCAAATAAAATTCTCAAAATCTGTCAAAAATCCGGAGGGAAAAATTGGCGGGCATCCAAATCGTGAAACTAGAAAACATTGCAAATTCTTCTTCTCGTACAGTTGATCCAAGAAATACTTTGCTGTAAATTACAATTGCCAATTCAACAAAAACTTTCAGGTACGCGAGCCACTATTTTTCTTGATTGTGTCTGATTCACTTTCATTTTTACTTTTCACGGATGATATTGTTAAATTATTGTAGGATTTGGTTTATTTGAACTGAATTTAGTTCAATGAAAATGCTTAAATATATATATATGTGTGAGTTTTATACAATAGTCAGTGTTCGTGGAAGCCCAGCTCACCATTCTTGAGTCAATTTTTTTTTTTTCTGGGTTTCTTGAAATCTTTCTAGGTACTCTGTCTGTAACCTTTTCCATTTTGGTGCCAATTTTGCAAAATTGAGCCTTTTTGTTTTCTTTCTTTTGTCATTTATGATTGCGAATGGAAATATAATTTTGTGTGAGTTTTTTGTTACACTCAGTTCTTGTCTGAGCTTGTGTTTATTGTTTTTCCCACATTCTGTTGTGTTTAGTGTTTTCCCATTCTTTGTGTTTTTTTCATGTATGAAATTGATTTTGATTGTTAAGGGTTGTCAGTTTTAGTGCTAGTGTCAACAAAATGAACATCTTACTAGAAACTAACACTGACTAAATTAAAAAAATAGCAAAAAAATTTTACCCATACAACAATTCTTATCAATGTTATTTCGAAATGATTGAACAAAGTTATTGAAAGAAGGTGTTATACATAAGAAGCTTATTCTTCAAATCAGTATGGTTAACCTCCAAACACTAGAGATATGCCATTCATCTTTGTGGTTTTGATAAGATGAAACTGAGAGGAAGTATTTAAGGTGAGAAAAGAGATAGGTAAAGAGATTTGATTTTATTGCTATTAGAATAGTATTCAGATTCCTTCATTCATAACCTATTTTGTTTTTATTTTTTCTTATGCAGAAACTAAATTAGTGTATTTTGTTTATTCATAAGTTTCAAATTTGATTCATTGATAACCATAGATTTGATAAATTAGTGTGTTTTGTTTATGCATAAGTTTCAAATTTGTTTCATTGATGACCATAGACTTTGACTTTTTGTTGTTGATTTGTTTGAGATTTCAATGACCAAGTCCTTAATTCATGAGAGATTATGAGTTTCNAATTCCTTGGTTAAGCTTCAGGCTAATCAATTAGATATTGTAAGAGATTGGAAATTGCTAGTCCAAATTTCAACAACACCAAATTTGTAAGCTAGGTGAAACTAATGTGGTAAAGTAGATTAACTTACCCTGTAGGAGGAAAAAAAAAATCAAACTGAGATACATGAGCATGGATGAAACTGAAAAAAGAGGTAAATGCCTGCAACTGAAATACTTCACCTCACTTTCATCCATAATCAGTTTCACATTAACTAAACATAAATATAAATACGAGGTACATGAAATAGGAATTAGTAATCAAGCCTGTAACAATTTCTGTGTGTGGAAACACTGCATTATGTTTCAAGCAAATGTAAAATTATCTAACTGAAGCAACTGACTTGCCTTTGCAAGCAACTAGCATGAGAAATTTTTGGTGTCTGCAAGGTGAGCATTGCACAGCCAGATTGTTTGATTATTCTCTAGTGGCCTTCCATATTTTGTTTTCTAGTTTGCGTGCTAATTACATCCTCAAGCTTTATGTTTTAATTAATTCTCAACTCAATTTTGAATGGTGAAGCTTGGTTCATTAATATGTTTCTTTCACTTGATAGCAAGTTCTGTGTGATTTTCAGTTAGTGGAAGCAGTTTGTTCTTAACTGAACAGGAATCTAAAGCAAACACCATAGCTTGTGTTCTTAACTGTTCATTTTAGCTTGATAGCATACCTGGATGTAACTATTTTTATTTCATTAATATTTTTTTGTCTAGCTTTTTAAAAATCTTTTTGTTTATAAAGATGGACAGGGATCCACAAGAACCCAATATCATGTCAAATCCTGATCAGCGCTCTAACTATGACTTGGCATCTCAATTTGCAAATCCACAAGTTCATCACAACTCAGAATCTCATCCTGCTGGTTTTCACTTGAATTCAAGTAGTGGATTATATCCTTCTCATGTCGACCTACAATATGGAGCCACTCCTACGTTTCAAAGCCTGCTGAACACGCCAATGGTTAGAAATCCGATGGTAATCAATCAAGGCGGTGTTAACAATGCTAATTTTCCTATCTACACTCCGATGACCAGTTTTCAGACTCATGGTAACATTTCTTTGGGTGGTAGTCGAATTCCAGCTAACACTCCAATGGTTCCTTCTCAAATTTGTGGTAACACCACGGGCATCAATCAGAATCAAGTAACGACAAAAGGATTAAAAAAGAGAGTTAAAGATGTCCAAACGTCAAGTGGCAAAAAGGATTGGGGTGTAGAAGAAGAAGAAGCTTTGACGAATGCATGGTTGAATGTGTCTTTGGACCCTATTGTGGGTAACAATCAAAAAGCTACTGCCATGTGGGTTCGTATCCATCAAGTATGGAAGGAAAACATGGGGCCTGGATGCAAATATCTTAGATCGTCTAATAGTTTACAATGCCATTGGTCCATAATACATGCAGCGGTTAACAACTTTGCAGGACATTATTCGAAACTAGAGAGGCATCCTCAGAGTGGTACAAACTCAAAAGACTTGGTAAGTATACTATGTTACATTAAATAATTTTTTGGGTAAAATAATTTTCTTGTAACCTATCGTCAAATTTTCATATTTTATTTATCATGTTTATAGATTCACAAGGCGTTGGGTATGTACGAGGATATAGAAGGTAGCAAATTCAAATGGGTTCATTGCTGGGAAATAATGATTAAAAATCCAAAATGGCAGTCGAAACATGATAAGAACATTGCACCAGATAGACAAGCGGATGATGAAAACAAGTCGCCTACATCTGAAGAGTCTTTGCCGAATATCATTGATGATAACATAACACATGAAGGTAATAACTGTGATGGTGTGGTACGACCAACAGGAAGAAAAAAGAGTAAAGAAAAGAAGAGAAAGTTGCATGACCAAAATGGTGTGGTGGATGCATTAAGCACGTTGCAGTCCACTTTGGCCAAACAAATTAGTATCAATGAAAAATCTTTGGAGATGAGAAAGAAAATTGAAGAAGAAAATATCCAGTTGAAAAGGCAAGCACTAAACAGGGAGATGGAAATGAAGATGAAGGAACAAAGGAGGAAACGCCAGGAAAGGGTAATGAACCAAGATTTAACTAAGCTTACACCTCTGGCTAGAGCTTCATATGAAGCTATGCAAGCCAAGATTTTGAAAGAATGGGAAAAAGATGATATATTTGAAAGTGATATGGCAAACTCACAGGTATATACTATGTGCTTTTGATTAATTTTTTTTTTTTTAAAAAGTAAAATATGTCATGATAAATAATTTTTCTTTTTTCTTTTTTTTTATATATTCAGGACTTTGAGGCTTGAGGAGAAGACTTGGGCTAATTTTAAGTTCTGCAAGATTACCCTGTTGAACTAAATGCTAATATTTCCTTGATGTATATTAGTCCTTTTTATTAAAAAAAAAAAAAATATTGGACTACTTTGTTGTTACTTTTATTATGATATAAATGGACTATTTATCATAGCATGTCCATATAATATTTTTTACGTCATTTTAAAATTGTTGAAGTTTCAGTAGGAAAATAGGAATAAGTACTGACTTTTCTATCATATGAACTAATTATGAGGTATCTGATGACTAACTTTTCTATCACTAGATTAAATTCAGTTTTTAGTGTTGAATATGAATTACATGGTTTGACTTAGTTGAAGATTATGCAAAGTACATTAGCAGTTGCCATGCTGCTATTATTATATCTTGCTTTGGTAATTCATTTGTTTGTTTCCATCCAATGTTGGTATTAAAATGAAGATAGGGGGCTTGGGCTCTGGAAACTCGGAACACTAAGTGAATGAAAGCGAACAAAGTTGGAAAGGAATGGCGGACATAGCTTTTCTAACTCTTGCTTCAAATCATTGAATGCCCGTTAAATAGTCGATAGCAAGTTATGTGTTTTGGCCATTTATGAAATCGTGCATTTGTCTATGTGATTTAATCCAATTCATCAATTCTTGATGTTGAGTAACTCATCAGTTAGAAATCTGAGATTGTATTTCTGATACTTGGTGGTGTTCATTCGTTTATGTTAGTTATTAAAGTAAAATGTTTATTAGTTGAAGAAGCTGAAGTTACTAATGTATTCTTCGAACGTACTTGGTTAGTAGAGTTCAAATGTAACTGGAATTGAATGGATCCTATCATTTCTTTGAGCAAAGATTATTAATGATGGTTGTTATATTTCTCCACTGACATATTACTAACTGGTATGGTCAATTTACACTTGGAAATTTACTATACACCTGATTTGCAACTCAAACTGGATGTATATGAAACTAACAAAAAATAAAAAATTAATAATAACAGAAGATAGCAAAAATGATTCTATTGTTGTTAGCAGCAGCTCCAAGTTCTCATGGCACAACATTTTACTTAACTGATGAAAAGTTCTCATTATATTCCAATATGTCACATTAGTCAAGTGGCAACATCATTTGAAAAGTAGGATTTTAAACATATTCACAAGCCACAACACTTGCGGATAACAGACAACAACAATCTCAATAATTTTCTACCGCTTCTTAAAAAATAGCAATGACAAAAAACTATAACATTTGAGTTTATCACACTACCATAAACTGAAATAATATTTTCTAAAAATAGTAAAATAATCATTGAAGAAAATAAAATTATAAAAGTAAATTCATATTTTTAAGTTCAAGATACAACTATAATTCAACCAATTTGTTGACCACCATGTAAGTTCCATAAGTGGTCGATGAGATCATTCTTTAACTCCCTGTGCACTCTTTTGTTTTGTATCTCCTTCATTCTGCTAGTCATCCTTGACACGAGATAAGAAAAATCATGCTCTGGAATGACATTGTCATTTACTTCATGTCGCCTAATCTGTTCTGGCTGCCAACTTTCGGGATTCATGCCTTGGCTAGTTTCATTTTCAATAATCATGTTGTGTAAGATGATGCACGTCTTCATAATTTTCTCTAAATCTTTAGCATTCCACATACGTGCTGGCCCTTTAACTATATGCCACCGACTTTGCAAAACACCAAATGCTCGTTCTACGTCCTTTCGTGCAGCTTCTTGCCACTTGGCAAATAACTTCTCCTTCATTGAAGATGGACTAGAGATTGTCTGAATTAAAGTGGCATATTGTGGGTATATTCCATCTGATAAGTAATACCCCATATTGTAATGATGACCATTCACTACGAAGTCGCATGCCGGAGCTTTTTCGTTAATAAGATCATCAAACAATGGAGACCTATCTAAGACATTAATGTCATTATTAGTACCAGCCATTCCGAAAAATGCATGCCAAATCCATAAATTTTGTGAAGCCACAATCTCTAAAATAAGAGTCGGAACTTTTTTGAAACCATTAGTATGTGTTCCGTGCCAAGCCGTGGGACAATTTTTCCAATGCCAATGCATACAATCCAAACTACCAAGCATTCCTGGAAATCCACGCCTCTCTCCCTCTTCCAACAACCCCACAATATCTTTTCCGGTCGGTTTTCTTAAATACTGTTCTCCAAAGATACCAATTATAGCATCACAAAATCTTTTTAAGCTCTCAATTGCAGTGGTTTCTCCAATCTGAATATACTCATCGAGAGAATCAGCTGAGCAGCCATATGCAAGCATTCTTATTGATGCAAGCAATTTTTGTAAAGGAGTTAAACCAGGCTTCCCAACGGCATCAAACTTTAGTGTGAAATAATTGTCATAACTTTGAATTGCTTTTGAAATACATTCAAACAATTCGATGGTCATTCGAAAACGACGACGAAATTGGTCAGGAGTGTATTTCGAATTCTCGCCACTAAAGTAGTCTTTGACAATTACATCATGCCGTTTTCTATCACGATGTATATAGCATCTCTCACTCGTAGACCCACCATGAAGACCTTTTTCTTTGACTAACATCGTTGAAACTATTAAAGGGACATGGAGTAAACATGTTTGAACCAAATCCATATCTGTTTCTGTACCCAGAGTGTCATCTCCTGTAGGCTCATCCAACAATTTTTTAGTTAATGAAAGTTCGCAATCACTGCATGATGAACTATTGGAGTCTGAATCATAACAAAAATTTGCCATTTATTATTTGTTAACCTGTAGAAAATTAAAAAAGCCTCATAAAAGTTAATCACAATATTAATCTATAGAACATAACTAAAGTATTTATGTTAATCTTATAATAATCAAACATAATTGATCAAATCAAACTAACAGAATGAATATTACAGGCAACCAAATAAATAAATATTACACAATGATTTTATCATCAAAACATGAACACAGAACAAAGAATTATAAAAGTATGATAAAAGAACGAAAAAAATAAAATGGAAGGTGAGAGAATCACTTTAACCTATGCAACTCAATATTGAATAGAAGGTCTGAGTAACCAAGCCAAGCCGCCAATCTTGAAAATAGAAAACTGAGTAGATAGGCAAAGCCACCAAAGTTTCTCCGTAAACTTTTTTATTATTTGTTCATGTCTACATGGTTGTGTTTAGGAGATTAAATTTGGGCTTATTGAAAATTTAAGCCCAAAATTAAAAAAAAAAAAAGAAAAGAAAGAAATCTCAAAAGCCCATAATATTTAGGAGTTATCACATTGTACATTGTGGAACACGTAAAATTTTAGAAGTTGTGGACTCAACATCCATATGATGTGGATTCACATCACCTTTATTTAATTGACACATGGCAAAATTAATTTACCCACAACTTGGTACACTGGAGATGCTCTTAGGAGGAATAGGATGGTGAGTTAAGGAATTCGATTACTCTTAAAAATGACAAGACTTTCAAAACCGGAGTCATCCAATCCATTCAGCTACTGGTTCTAGGGGTGAGCAAAACTGAGGTGAAATCTAAAAACTGAACTTAAGATAGGATACTATATTGGGTCGAGTTGACCCGAGAAGCAAACTAACTAGACCACGTGCATCACTAGATCGATCGGAGGCCGAATGACAGAGAGGTCGAAAGTGACATCACCAGAATAGGGCAGCAGGTCGAGCTAAGGCCCTTTGAAGGCATGTGGGGAGTTTGATCTGAGAATATTGTAGGTCGATGGATCGACCTAGCGGGTAAAGTACAAGCTCACTGAAGACAACATTCTACCTCGAGATAAGCAAGATTAATAGCATGATTAGACCGTCTGATAAAGAAGACAAAGAGATAAGAAGGAATATTATGAGGATAAGAACCATACGTGGGTTAGACCACGTGGCCTAACAGAATTGGACAATTCAGGCACCCGGGCGACACAGACGGACAATCGGGTAGCTTATCTGGGCAGTCTTGGGCAACAAGACACCACCGCTATATAATGGGGTGAGGTATAACTATTCAAACTCTACACTCTTTACACTTACAGTAATCTACTGCTATTCATCATTTTTTCCACATTGTTTACTTAAGCTTCAGAGGCTCTACGCCGGAAACCCCTCCGGCATTAAGTTTTTATAGGTATTGAAGGTCATCCACCGGCGAGGAAGGTAGATCAACTAAAATCCAACAGGTCGAAGGTCTTTACATATCATTTGGTGCCATCTGAGGGAACTTTGTTCAAAAAGCCATCAAGCCCCATCATCCATGGCAAACGAAGATCGTAGGAAGAATCTTGAGCCCACGTTTGACGAGGCATGGGTTAGTTCACGTCCATGGGGCGCAGGGCCCCGACATCATTTTTCCACTAGTTCTCAGGCCCTAAGGACCTTGTTGCCCAACCTTCCGCGCCCGGGGTGCACCTCAGTTATCGCAGCCGCCACCGGAAACTCGGGCACCTAAGTCGCAATTGCAATCGGAGCAGAAGTTGCAATTGTAGTTGTAGAGCAGACGCGGCCTGCGGTCCCACAGGCGCAACCAGAGCAAGCGATGGTCCAGTTGATGGGGCCACCAAGGAGCGAGGATAAGCAAGGAGAGCGACAACTCGTTATGTTGTCTAAAGAGGAGAAGATGATCTCAGACGTAGTTGGAGTTAGAGCAGCCCAGCAGTTCACTCAAGAAGCATCTCATACGACCATTGTAGCAACTAATACAGTGGGCACAACCAGACAGGAGACGGAGGACGAGGAGTCGATGTTGTAGCAAATTATGATATTTACCGAGTACTGAATCAAAGGATTCGTTCCCCGTATGGATCTCTCGAGGAAGGTTAGCCGGATTATAATGTTTGATTATTCAACCACAAAAAGAGAAATAAAATTCCTAAACATTCGAATTTAGATGATTTGGTTTGATTATCAACTACGAAGAACTCAAACACGCAAATTGAAACTTAACAGCAAAGACAATGAACGAGCATGAATAAAGAAGCTAGGGAGACAGGGATATCCGATTTGGTTCGAAATGCAATTATCGGGCAAGTGATCTTTCGGTTAAGTGATTCAAATAACCTACTCGTTCAGAGATTCATTCTCAATAACTCTTCGTAACAAGAGAACAAACATGAACGGTAAATTAACGAGTCATTTAACACATAGGCAATACAATTACGAACAAGCCTATTTCATGCGAGCCTATATCGATCGACTCCTCCCCTTTCAGTTCTAAGAGTCGACTAAACTGGACTAGAAGGTGGTTAATCAACTAGTCTATTAGGATTGAAAACAACACACGAGAATAAATCATATTCAATTGTGAACCAATCGTAAATTGAAGTGTCACTCTTCAATAATAATCAACATTCAAGCATGAAGTTCAAGAACCCTAGTTTCAAATTAACTCGCATAAATTGAACGATTCAACAAGCGTGATAATCACAAACAAATTCAAAACATCATCCCCAATCCCTAGCGAATCGGATTACTTACTTATATGGAATTCAACAAGAACATTCACAACAATCCAAGCATTCATATCCATAGGTCAGATGAAAAGGAAAACTTACAATTGATAAAGAAATAGAATGTTGAATGCCAAGTACAAGCTTAATCCGAAAAATAGAGAAGAAATAAAGATGAAATCCTAAGTGTAAGATGGTGTTCTAGGGTAGAAATATGGAAAAAAACAAGTTTGGGAATGATCCCTCAGGTCTGGGGGTTCATTTCAATATGTAGGACTCGAAAAACCGAGCAAAAATGAGAAAATCGAAAAAAAATAATTTCTGGCCGCACACAGGCCCTAGCGGAGCTAAGGCGGGTGGCCTGGGAGCCTCTGGGGTCGCTAGGGTGCTTTAGAGGCGCCAACAGGGCGCCTGGGAGCTGGCTTGGGCAGCTTTGCGCGACTTTGCATTTCGGGCTCGTTTGAGCTCGTCCGAACTCGGAATTGAGTGCCGTTTTTTCCTACGCGTCACCTACGAACCCTTCTAGTCAATTATGATTTCCCATCAAATATTTTCCTAAAATCCTATTCTCCCAAAGCTTATGACCTGACACAAAAAAAGTGCTTCGCGCGACTTCGCGTTTTGGGCTCGTTTGAGTTCATTTGAACTCAGAATTGAGTTCCGCTTCTTCCTACTTGTCATCAACGAGCTCTTCTGGCTAATTATGCTTGCACGAAAAACTTATTCTTGCAATCCTATCCACCCGAAGCTTCAGACCTGCACACCAGAAACGAGAACAAAAAAGGAGAAAATCAGAAAACGAAAGAAAAACACGGAAAAACTCAAAATGAAGGAAAACACGCAATAAACTACAAAACAACTAAAAACCAAAGAAACGACCAAAAACGGGTAAAAATAAAGACAAAATGACACCGAAAAACACAACAAAAATGGGACAAACAACTCCCCCACACTTAAACCTTTGTTCGTCCTGAACAAGCAAGCAAATGAGCATGGACAATAATTTCAGACAAGACAAGTCTCAAATTAATCAACTTAGCCGGGGAGACTTCCATTGACCAATATAGCATACCTCAATTACAACTCTCAAATACGGTAATATAATATATATGTCTCCCTCAGTTTCTTATATGAATATGAAATGGTACGCTCAAATTGGTCGATCATCATACTTCAACATAAGCTTTCCTATTGTCTATTCATACTCGAAAATAATCAAATTCATGCAATAGTGAATCAAGAGGACTTCTAGGAATGTAACGTAGGCTCTTTTGATTGGGTAGGATAATATAGGTTAAGTGGCTCAATAAAAATATCAACTCAATTCAATCACCTAACCGTGATCATGAACTCATCCGGTTGACAACACCAACCGTTTCCTCCAACATCCTCAAAAGCCAACACGCTACCCACATTATTCATCTCTTTTTTATTTTTTTATTTATTTTTTTTTTTTTTTTTAACACTGACATAAATCACATATATATACAAAACCAACACAAATCACCTCCAATTCTTCACTTGCAACTCCACAATATCATCATCACGGGGTTATTAGTACCAAAAAAAATCAATCAGGCTCGAAGGGGGTGACCAGTGAATGTTATTTCCACAAAAAGAAAAAGGGAATGAAAGTACAAAGAATGCCTCAATCATTTTCACATTACACAAATTCGATTGCTTCATTTCAAAACAGACTCAAAGACAGTTCTGATCACCAAAGATTCCGACCAATATCTCTCGAGAAACAACATAAGGCTCAAACCTCACATAAGGTAAATAAATGTCCAACAAAACGACATATCAAGTTCATCAAAATATACTGGTCATGATCATCATCACATCTCCTCAACATCATCAACAATGATCATCAACTAATCTTAAAATTCACCATAATCCATACTCGCAAAACACACAAACTGACTCACGATAAGACACTCAAACAAAAACAAAAGATGAAAACAACTTTAAAGAGCTAGATCTGGTCAACCATATAGACATATAATCATGTAAAAACTCCCCCACACTTAAAACCGAACAATGTCCCCATTGTCGATCATCATTGCAAAGAAAGTTTACCCATATAATCAACCAACACAAAAGCAGAAAAACTAACCGACAATGAAAATAAAGAGAAAGGAAAAGTACAGACGTACAGGGTACAGTGACTAGACGAGTCACTGTGAATCCGGTGGTGCAGGTGGAGGGTGGAGGTAGTTAGGTCCCGAACAGCGGCGGGCCTCTGTCAACTCAAATCTCTCACCCCCATTCTGATCGGGGCAGCTCTTTCGAAGTCGGCTAGGGAGGGGCAGTGTGGCGGTCTATGTGGCATCCCTTCGCGACATGGGCATGGCCCTGCAGTGGCGTCTTCGTGTACTCTCTCATACACGCTTCGTCAATAATCTTCTCGATTGCCCTAATGGACATGCATTCTTCCACAAAATTTACCTGCGGCTCAGGATGGGTCTCTCGAATGGAAATGGCGATGGACTCGCCCAAAACCGTCATGTTAAGCGTCCCGCTCTTGACGTCAATCATCGTGTTCGTGGTCGCCATGAACAGTTGTCCGAGGATAATGGTGTGCCCCTTCCCATTTTCTTGCACTTCTCCCACATCTAGCACGACGAAGTCTACAGACACAATCAGCCTCCCAACTCGAACAAGTACATCCTCCACAATTCCTTCGGGTCGACGGAGCGAGCGGTCGGCAAGCGTAGGTGCGTCCTATAAGGCTTCAATTCGTCGAGCCCAAGTTGCCGATAAATAGAAAGAGGCATGAGATTTATGCCCGCTACAAGGTCGAGCATTCCCGAGGCCTCTTTCTCACTCCCAAAGGCTATATTAATCATAAATCCCCTGGGATCTTTTTCTTTCCTTGGCAAGTCATGCTGAAAGAGACTTGCCGCCTAGCATATCAACACGTCATCGCTACTCTCGAGTCGCTTCTTCTTAATTGCTAATTCCTTAAGAAGTCATGCATAACCCGGTATCATCTTCATCACATCAACAGGCGGTAAGTCGCCATTCGCCTTCTTCAACATCACGTAGAGGTCCCGCATCATTTGATGGTCCTTCTCCTCCAAGAGTCGGCTCGGAAAGGGAATCCTCGGCCTGTATGGATTAGGGGACTTGTGCAAGGCCGGCTCGATAGGTGGTGTCATTGGGGTTTTTTCTTTTTGTTCTAACATCCGCTGGCCTTTTTTTTCCTTCCTTCGCTTCTCGGCTTACTACCGGTTCCTCGAGGTCGGGCATAATCACAGTCACCGCATTCACATGCTCCGGCTGACTCGGCAGCTTCCTTTTGTTCAGCTCGGCCTCGATGCTTTCAACCCGTGTGGCCAACTGTCCCACTTGCGTCTCAAGGCGCTTAATAAAAGCCTCGTTATTAATGGTCCGCTGCTGGTTGTCGGCCAAAAACTGGAGGATCTTATCTAGCTTGTCATCCGTGCTGGCGGGCTCGGTCCAGCTCCTTATGTGGGCATCCCCATCATTTGTCCCCTTTGTTGCTGCTGACGGGGGACAAAGGTGGGCTGAGAAGGTTTATGAGAGTTGTTGTTGGTCCAGGGTCGGCTGATCCGTTTTAGATTTAAAAAATTTTTATAGGGTCTTTTCCTTCTATGTCGCAGGGTTAAAACCAAAAAAGATTTGTTTTTTTCTAGATGTTTTCTGACGTTTTCGATAAAACCTTCTCGGAAAAGTATTTTAACAATATTTTCTGTAATATTAGTAAATGCTATGCGAACAACTCTTTTTCTATCCATATCAGCATTTTGTATAGAGGTTATTATCTAAGCAATAGTGTCTCTACCCATGATAAACGAGAACATATTCGAAGAAATTCTGACCCCCGGTCGAAATGCTTTGTGAGTTCCGAACAACTATAGTAGCTGAACTTAATAAAATAGCAACTACAACCCAAGAGGTAATAAGTACTTGGTCGTGGACTTGGTAACCCCCTATTGGCAGCCGATTTGCTTGTTGAGACCTAATTCTATCTTCTTAGATTTCTCAAGATACTTTCTTACGAAGTTTTGTTATAGCATCTATAACTGGTTTCGGTTTAGGGGGACAACCTGGCAAATAGACATCCACAGTAGCTTATCGACTCCCCGAATAGTACTATAATAATCGGTACTGAACATCCCTCCTATAATTGTACAGTTAGATTCAAATGGATCCGCCGCCGGATACCTAAGATGGAAAATTGGCAGATCTATATCCCTAATGGATCATAGGGATCCTATGAAGAGTAAGATACTTAATAGGCGGGGTAGGGTGGTCAGGTTAGGATCAGTCTAAACCCGCCTATTAAGTATCTGAAAACATGCCAACTATTAAACAACTTCTTATAAATCCAAGACAGCCAATTCGAAATCTCAAGAAATCCCCCGCCCTTGGGGAATGTCACAGCGCCGAGGAACATGTACTAGGGTGTATGTGCGACTCTTTACTAATTTAGTCTAGTCTATCTTTTTTTCTTTAGATCCCTTGTTGCACTCCGATAGTATTATCGATCATATCAATGCAGAGGAAATGAATGCATTTCCATACTATTTAGTTTGACGTATAAGTAAGTAATTAAGTAAGGAAAATAGATCAAGATTCTCTTTTATTTTATCTATTTCACTTACTTATACTAGATCTTACGGAGCCTGCTCGTGTACAAAGACGATTCGGATCTGATCACTTAGTTTTCGACTTTTTGGAAATATCTTAGCGGATGAATTAGTAGTTGTTGTTCTTGTTTCTTTACTACGTTTAGTAGTTCCTATCCCTGTCATGTTCCTTGGATTATTTACAAGTGGTATTCAAGCTCTTATTTTTGCAACTTTGAGAAGTTCGGGTGGTTTCGCCACCCGGGGTTGTATGTGTTCGAGTAGAGATCGTTTCTAGGCCGGTTCTTATAGCCTTGCATTGCGTTTACCTCGGTATTCTGTCCTCCGTAACTCGACTCGATAGTCGTCGGGCACACCTCGGATCCGTGACCCTAGACTCCGCACGCGCCGCACACATTTACGGCCATGGTCTGAACTGGTGAAACTCCTCTTGCTTTTAGTAGCCTCATCTGCTCCGTGAGCTAGGCTAACTGCTGTGCCATCACACTGTTGCTCGGTCCAACCTCATTCACGGCTGCCTTCTTCCCTCAGACACTCTTAAATTATATTTATCTTTATAACAATAATAATTTTTTTAATATTAATTAGAAAAATAAAATTATTTATCAATTAATATATTATAAACGAAAGGTAATTCATTAGAAACATCTTTTTTTATTATTAATAAAGGGCTCGAGTTATTATGTTAAATATGTATTGAAAAGAGTGGTTTCGTGGGTTAAATCGTACGACCTCTCTTTAAAAGTGGGATCATGTACAATCTTGTCGATAATAGGCTGTTTAAACATTTATAATAAATTATTATATTTATTGACTTTAAATCCACCTTGTTCTTGCATCTTGTAGGTATACAAATAATGGATAAAGAAAATGCAAAACTTATTTTTTATCATTTTTACATATATAATATATCGAATTAATCATCTCTTGATGAGTTTCGATTTAACATCCATATTGTATGTATAAAAAAAAATTATATTTATCTTTATAACAGTAATAATTTTTTTAATATTAATTAAAAAAATAAAATTATTTATCAATTAGTATATTTATAAACAAAAGGTAATTCATTAGAAACATCTTTTTTTTTTATTATTAATAAAGGGCTAAAGCTATTATGTTAAATATGTATTAAAAAGAGTGGTTTCGGGGGTTAAACTGTACGACCTCTCTTTAAAAGTGGGACCATATACAATCTTGTCGATAACCGACTGTTTAAACATTTATAATAAATTATTATATTTATTGACTTTAAATCCACCTTGTTCTTGCATCTTGTAGGCATTCAAATAATGGATAAAGAAAATGCAAAACTTATTAGACACATTAGAATGGAGAAAATGAAAGAAAAACGTGGACTATCTCCTGCAGGCATTGAAACTATTGTTTTGGGTGAGTATATTTTATGGAACTTACTTTTAAATTTTGTATTATATATAATATATGCAACTTACATAATTATAAATTAATTATTAGATTAAAGGATAATATTTTATTTATGTAAAATGCAAAGAGTATATGTTTCTTTGATTTTTTTTTATATATTCGATGCCAGACACTCCATCCAGTCAAGCAAGAAAGTTCAGAAAGTCCTTTATTGATGCAAGGCGACAAAACGGCATTTAGTGTACACAACTGATTTTTTAAATGCAATAAAATGCTCAGGAGTTTCTAATCACATATTAAAATTGCAAGTTGGTATACCTGTAATGCTGCTTCGAAACATGGATCAATCTTCTGGATTGTGTAATGGCACCAGGTGAGTGATCACTCGACCATTCTTTTATTTTTTTTGGCATTTATACATTCCTAAATCTTAACTAATTTATTATCTATCATTATTGTAATATTTTTACCTTTTAATTAGAAAGAAAAAATGATAACTTTAATAAATAATCATTATTTATTTTATGGGTTGTGTAATGACATCAAGTTAGTCATCACTCGACTTGGAGATCGCATTGTTGAGGCTACGGTTCTATCGAAAAGGAATATTGGGAGCAGAGTACTTATTCCGCGGATGTTATTGACTCCTTTTGATGTGAGATTGCCTTTCAAGTTTCAACAAAGACAATTCCCACTTATGGTTTGTTTTGTAATGACTATTAATAAGAGTCAAGGACAGACATTGTCTAACGTCGGATTGTACTTTCCTAATCATGTATTCAGTCATGGTCAACTTTATGTTGCATTATCTAGAGTTAAAAGTAGGAGAGGCTTGAAAATTCTGTGTTGCGATAAAGATGGAAAAATTGTAAATAAATCTATTAATGTAGTGTACAAAGAAATTTTTCAAAATTTGAAATAACATCGACTTTGGTATTTTTATTTTTGCACTTTTATACGACAACATGTGCCTTTTCTATTATTTTATGTTTTATATTTTTTTTAAACAACCCGTGTAGTACATAGGTGTCGTACTAGTAATTAGGTTTATTTTCAAAACATAAACGTTGTGAATATTATAATATTTATTACAAATTTAATGATGTAAACACAAACAAATGAAAAATAAAACTTAATAAAAAAAGTTCAAAACTTTAGGCGAGAAAAATTTTCTTTTGTAATAAATGAATAGCCTACAATTATATATATAGATTTTATACTTACTCAAATATAAGTTTGAACCTCTTCACAATTCTGAAAGACAAACCATTGTTTTGTGTTAAACTCTTCCTCTAATATTGCAACAAGTTTTGTTGCTCCAAAGTGACGACATTTTGTAGAAAAGATTGATGTCTACCATCAACTTCTATATCACAATTTTTATCATCTCAGTTAGATCCAGTCTCAATTCCCTGCAAGTACATGGAGCAAAAAGTTAAATACTCATTTGCAATGTATGTTTCTGCAGTGGATCCTTTCGGATGAGCTTTATTGGTTACACCTTGCTTCAAGGCGCATAAGAATCTACCAAAAATAAAATATTATTATTAAAAATATTCACAAGAATAAGTTATAAATAAGAAGATCATAGTTTAATATGAATTACCGTTAAATTGGAAACATCGATCTATATTGAACCGGGCCATCTATCAATGCCTCATTCGACAAATGGATGGAAAAATAAACCATGAGGTCAATGAATGCAAGAAGATATATCTTCTATAGTTTACACAATATCAAACAAATATTTTTTCCCAGTTTGTCCAATTCATTTTTTCTTTAATTTTCTACAACATATACATTGAAAGAAATTTTTTAACTCAACCAATGCCTCGCATACTTCTTTATTTAAGGACCCATGAATCCCAACAAAAGTTATTCGTTTTAAAAGAATATGGCAATCGTGACTCTAATCCAGATATCATTTGGTCACTACAACTTACACTACGAGAGATGTTGCAGCCATCAGGAAATTAGACGGGCTTTAGGAATTTGCACAAGTCATGTCTTTCTTTTCCTTTTTTCTTCATTACATAACAAGCAACAGACATCACATGTTTTCCATTACCTACTTTGATCAAGTGCAACTCTTTGCAAATTTTCATGTCCTCCAAATCTTGCCTGACATGAAGTGTATCTTTTATTTCCCTTCTACACTATGATACTCTCGCATATATTTTCTCAACATGAATTACATCTAAATTGTTCCTTAATTTTAACTTACTCCATTGCGGCAAAGTAAAGAAAATGCTACGTTTAGCCTAATTTAACTCTTGGGGTTGTTTGCTTTATTTATTTATTTATTTTATTTTATTTTTGTTGAGATTGGTTCACCATGATAAAACTACGTGAAGTACTCTTGATCTATCTCAAGCATCATAATGGGACTTTTAACAATCTTTTTATCTTTAATAGATAAGTTCAAGCAGTCTGTATATAGACACCGGCTTTTGCATTGCTTGCCCAAATGATCTTCTAAAAATCTCATAAAAGTGTTTACCCCATCTATATAAGCTTTTGACCATTTGATAGCCTGCATCCACACTCTTATCCATTCTCTGTTCCATCATATAAACAACAAAAATATCAACCATCCATTTAAACTTGCATCACCAAAAAACTCATTTGCTTTGACATATGAATTTACAGTAGACCAAGATAATTAAAATGCTATAAACTTTTGTTATGTTCTTTTTCAAAAGTTACATAGGAGCATAAGAATCCCATAGAACGAAACCTAAATGCCACACAATACATATTAAAATTGCAAATTGCAGTTGACAGGAATATAATTCTATTAATAGAGATCAATTAAGAAAATAAAGTCATGTCATTCAACAAGAAAAACTTAAACGAAAACACTAAAGAAAAAACATTATTAAACAACCTACTTCACTATTTAAGTACTTTTGAATTCATTTGAATGGAGATGACTCAAACCTATTTATCCAACTTTAATTTAATATGTGGTAGACATTAGCTTTTTTGGAAGCAAAAAATTGACGACTCTACAGAGCTTAAGTCAGACTAAAAGGGAAAAAATTGATTCTAAGCTCAAGCAATTTTCCCATGAAATTCTAAAGTCAGACTAAACAAACAAGAGCTTAATCTCAAGAAGTTTGAGGAATAACTAAAACGGAATGGCACGGAAATAATCAAATTATATTTGGAAAAGTTAAAAAAAATGAAAAAAAAAAACAATAAATTACCAGAGCTAATGAAAATTTAGAATTTACAATGTAGAATCAGTCCGTAAAGCAAAACACAAAGCAAATCATATTAGTTTATATTAAAGCAAATATATCACAACACATGCAAACTTAGTGCCTCAAAATTCAAACCAAAAGCTTTATACAGAGACCTAATAGGCCTGATTTGGATAAAAATAACTAGCATAATCCCAGCATATAACAATTTAAAATGTTTTGATTTTTGGATTAAAATAACTGGCATAACTCCAACATATGACAATTTAAAATTTTATGCTTTTTACGGAACTCTTGAATCATAGACTTATGTAATGAAAGAATTCTGAAGAGAGAGAGTGTGATGCTATCTTGATAGTTCATTTCTGATTAGCTTTTGCAAATTTTATTAACTGAGATTATTTGTAAAAATGCATTTTTACTTCCTCAAATTTTAATTTACATACATATCAGCACCCGATATAGTGTATTCGTTTGTTCGAACAAGTAAGATGGTATTGAAAATGACTAGTACGTAGTATTAAATTATTTTGGAAAAGAAATTAAAACATTCAGCGCGCCAACACTTTTTCTGCTTTTGTAGACGCAACCATTCGTGATATGAAAATGAAATAAGAAAAAGAAAATCCAATAGATAGACCATGAGATAGTCAATTGATATGTTTGAGAACACGCCTTGTGTGGACTCCAAACTCCAGAAAAGCTGATTTTCTTCTATATCTGCTTAACAACAATTGAAATCGTCACTCTACGCTGACAGTTAGTCGACCATGTCAACTTCCCAAATTCATAATCTTTGCTACCACCATATTTTTTAGGCTGTATTGTAATGTTGAATCCTTTCTCCTCCCCAACCAAATTAAATTCCAGCTTATCCGGCTCAATTTTTACTGATATTCCATCTGGGTACAAACAGAGGCTTTGTAAGTGCCCGATGGACCTACATTTTTTACCTTCCTTGTCACGGTGACTGGGCCCTTGTGGAATGGAACTGTGATCGAGGGGTAGTTGAAGTCGATGAGTCTAATATTTGGCTTGGGACAAGTGAATGATTTGTTTCAGAATAACTTAATCTGCGTTTGTTTATAACCAAGTGCGCATAACAAGTTGAGGTAATCTAATGTTCCTACATCGTTAACGAGTCCAGGGTCCATTGCCCGGTTCGGCTCAATGTGTCCTCCTCCATAATTGAACAGCGTAGCTGTCGAGTTGCTGTTGTTGGTGATTGGTTTCTAAGTGTTNGTGTTGTCGAGTGTACTTGCTGAAAAAAAAAATAAAAAAAATAAAAAGAAAACGATACATAACAAATTATTATTCTTGTGATTTCTTTTGAATTATTCATAGGCATCCATGTTTGTGCACTGATGATTCGTGACTTAATTAATGTAGGTAAAATCACCAGTGGTCATGATGGCAGACTTAATGGCAGCCGGGCTCCATTTTGGGTAGAGCTTCTTCAAGAGGCCGAGGACCCCAGCAACGTGTGGGCAAGACATTGAAGTACCCGACATAGAATTGAACTGCACACGTCGGGTGTCATAGTCTTGGCCTGTCGGTCCCACTAATTCGGTGAACGCGGCTATGATACTAACTCCTGGGTCGTGATATCCGGCTGAGAACAAGAAATTGTAATTAAGACATAAAATATAACTAAATTAATTAAACAAGAATTTACAAGGTTCAGTATTACTCAAAACCTTGAGAATTTCCGGCATAACGGGATTTGGCCCTTGAGATGAAAAAGCTGCCATTATTGGCGCTGGCTTTGCGTCTAAACCAGTTATTGGTTTGGTGATACGAGCCATGGGAGACCTGCTTTGCCATCATATTTTAAACAATGTCATTTTACGGAATCTGGTGGTGAAATATAGCTATATATATGTGATTTTGTTCACCTTGTTTTATGCATTTGATATAAGAGAACAAGACAATCTTTGTAACTGATATGTGTAGCTGGGGCAAGACATGAGCATCGGCTATGATCTCATTCCCAGAGGCCTCATTGTTTGGTAAAACCATTCCATTTTTTGCCATTGTGGTCTTCAGAAAAGTTGTAGAAATTTGAGTTATCTATCATGTGGTTTTTGAATTTCATTGACATCATGCTTGTAGCTCCAGTTAGATAGTAATTACTAAAGTCTGGTCAAGTCTATTTTCCCAATTTTGGACTGTGACTCAATTTTGGATGTTTGCTGATTTATCACCTATTAGATGGCCTTATTTGCTTTCAGTGTCTTATAAGAATTGTAGATTCATGTCTCAGGATTTCAATGCAACTTGATTCATGTTCTTATGAGTTGTGTGCTGGAAGTTATGTCGGTTTTAAAAACGCTGCCCGGGTCAAGTTTTCAAAACTTATGTGATATTTTCGGAAATGTGATTCCCTTGATTTAATGCATGCTTAAATGCTTACGTGAACTTAGCTGGACTAAGTAATTGTATAATGGTACTTGATAAGGCTATTTTAATAAATGTAGGTGCTTGACGAGTCAACCTCGCCGCCTACCCTTATTTTGTGTTTATCTCGATTGCTACCAGATTGGTTCATTTATGTTGAATCTATATTTATCGCACTCGTTATCTCGTATAAATGTTTGTCGCAATAGCTTTTGTATGCGTGAGAATCCTAGTCTAAGTGTCCCGACGGTAGTGCCTTTGACGAATGCATAATCAGTGGAAGTCACCTGCCCGTTGCATCTGGGAGGTGGACGCCCGAATCCGTGTAGAGCGGAGGGGATTGTTTGGACGACTGAATCCGTATACAGCGGAGGGGTAATTCATCTTCACTGTCTCCTGGATAATATCCTATGCCCGTTGCATAGGGTGGGAGTGCTTCCAGTTACGTCCTTGTCGATGTCTGGTCGAAAGGTTTGTTATATGTACATAGGAGGTTTGCGATAGGGCCTAATAGGAGAGTTAGATCTGGATTCTATGCATACATTATTTATAGTTATGGATCTTTATGCGAAATATACTGTGCGGTAATGGTGAGTATGATGGTTGTACTCACCCCCATTTATTTTTTTCTGTCCTCTTGTTCCTCTTCATATCCTTTTAGGTTGAGCATGGTTGGCGGCGACAGCGAGGGACAATCGAGTGGTGGTCGTTGGATTGTGTGTTACTTTCTTCCGCTTTTCTTTATATTATCTTGATATACCATTTGTTTAACTTTGAATTCATGCTTCCGCTTTAATTATTTCAAACATGTTGGAATATTTAATTATGCATGACTGGGTTTGAGGATTATGAATAAATTAGATTTTGTTTGAACTGTTGGATTTTATCTGTGTAAATGTTTATTTGTTTTAGTTGTTTAAGTAGCGCCCATTAAATATTAAAGTTTTAAATTTGGATTTCGCGAAAAATAAACTCTGATTTTTATAAATAAATTCGGTAAATCCTTTAAAATAAAACGGGGCGTTACAGTATGGTATTAGAGCTAGTCTGCGGTTCTGTAGACTATCTCTAGTGTTGGTGTGTTTAATGATCCTTCAACCACTCGCTTTCGTCTCGCCGCGCCAGCTCGAGGTATGAGTTTTATTGTCTTATTTATTTTATATGGGGCATAGGACTATCCACCTTTATTATAATTTGAATTCTAGTGTTTGGTGATGACCCTAGAAATTTTCTCTCTATAAGTTTCAAGCTAGCACCTTGTGCGAGCTATCTCGTCGATAGATGAGATTAGCGTTTATGCACCATAGCTTTCTGGTGACCAACGTCAGGATGCCTCATCGAGATTAGACAACCGAGAGATTCCGAATGTACGGGAGCGTTCGAACGTCTGGGGCAGTTGACAAGTGGACTAGAGGAGGCATGGTGGAATCCAATCATTGGAGTATGAGGATTGGAACTTAGTGCTTCGAATGTGTTGTCATTCGAAGCCAGAGTTTTAATGATCGATTAGGTATTACTAATGTGATTCTCGAAGATGGAGAAATCTCGAGGAAAGTGATGGCTACTTTTTATTGCATGGATTATAAACGTCGACCGCGAAGGCTGACAGTTTGGCGGAATGACTCCGTAAACTCAAGTGGATCTAGAGTACTATATACGCAGAGTCCTACCTCGACTATTTTGTTATCGTTCGTTATGCCGACTACTGGCATTGAGGCCAGAAGAGGATCGTGCCGTTTCATTTCAGGTGCGAATGAAAGAAATTGGTGACCTACGCCAGAGAGGATCAACGGTGGACGAATGTGGCTGAATCCTCACGTGGATGAACTCTTCTGCTCGACATTTGGTTACAGAGGGAGAATCCCGTGAGTATGCTCTCACTTAGGACGAGGATGAACTGAGCAAGGAGTGGACAACTGACCAGGAAATCGAGATCGTGTGTTGTCTATTAATCTTTCGGTTTTCCGTGTTTTATCTTTCAAACTGTTGTGCAATTCTTGTATTTGATACTTGGAACTAACATTGTTTAGAGACTTTTTGTATGAAGAAGGATAAGCATATTTGTTTTTTGCTAAACCTTATTTATTGCAAGGTATGTGATTTTTGTTTGCGATAACTCCGAGTCCGTGCACTCGAGAACGCAAAGGTCGGCGCAAGCCACTATGGTATCTTGACCTGAAGGCCAGCGACGGTCATTTATCTCGTTGGGGTTAAATCGTATGACGCATCGGAAACAGTTTTCTCCGATCGGAAGTCTTCGACTAATTCAAGGAAGGTGTCTTACCTTAAAGGATATGAAGGATCTTTTAAGGAGGGTAGTCGAGCCTAGAGCATGTGCATTGTGAAGCGTAGAGCCGCTTGTATTTTCGAACTTGCGTTTTGTTGTAAACTTTGACAAGTTTTCGTTCTGTTATTTCTTTTGGGCCTCGGGAAAAGTCTTTTACTTCCGTGGACTTTTGCAAAACCTTTGAAAACCATTGTCCTTGTTTTCTTGTTCGCTTGGAGTTTGGAGATCAAGTTTTACAACCTGATGTACCCATTTAAGACGAGTGTTTCCAGCTTTCTACTTGTCTTATATCATTCTTTTAGTTGGGTTTGGAATTCCATTCATCCGAACCAATATATTTTGATTGTTATCGAGGACGACTTGGACCATTTCTGAGATGCACCAATCATCTGAGGGCACCTAGGAGTAGTCCGGAGGAACAACAAAGAAGGCCACCAGACGAGCAAGGCAAGTTACAACCAACCTGAACAAAGGAGGAGCCGATCTGTTTCATGGCAAAGAATGCTGCACATCGACAACCGTAAACCTAACCGATAAAGGATGATCAACTACTATCACGAGATGAAGACCTGTTCAATCGACTGAGGGCAACTGCAAAATCGTTAAAAATCGATTCAGGGCTGATGTACCGTCAACCGAAGATTGAGGAGTGGACGTATCAAAACAGACTCTGAAACCCGAGGAGAATGTCTGCAATCGAATAGTGATTCTTTTGTGTAACTACTGCAATGACGATTGCCACGAAATGTCTGATTGTAATTCTGCAGCAACGTCATTGTCTATCTCTAAGGACGTCGAGACATAGTGGAAATACCCGAAGATGTGATCGAGGTCTTTTCAATGAAAGAAACCTCTCGCCTAGACCTTGAGGTGTGAACTCTAGGCAATGCAGATGAGTGGAGCTCGTTCAGGACTGGTGGCACGATTAGCTACCGTGGAAAGAGCTGACGTGACGGCCGACGCTTTTTATCAGAAGAGCCGACGTGAGCTAGCTAGTTGGTGTCTCAGACAGAGAGCCACTGACCTAGTACCATTCTCGACTGGAGAGCCGCATTAGATGTCCTTTGAGGATTTTTGCCTATCTCTAGGGCTCGGTCTGTTTGCGTGTTAGAGTGTGTTGCTGGAATAAGGTAGTGGACTTGGAACTTGGTTTTGTATCCTATTATTTTTGGAGACCTTGAAACTTTTGAACTCGTGAAAAACCAAAAAGCTTGTTTGGAATGAACTCCATTTGTACACATTTTGTGGAAAACCCTTCTCTTGTTATTGTCTTAACCTATGTGAAATCCCAAGTCAGATAATTTTTCGCATTAAGAAAAACCATGGATTAAATTTTCTTGTCAAAACCTTGAACCGAAAGCCGACCCTGACTGGGCGTTGCCACGAAGTGGTGGTCAAGCTTGTATGCCCGTGCTGATAGACGATAGGCTTGCACGCGGCCGATCGTTGACTCACACGCAAGCTGCAGCTGCCATCACCGGACACACAGAACTCCCACGCCAGCGTGATCGGCCAAACCTTGACTTTGCAGCTGGTCTCTGAACAGGTTCACATGAGCGTCCTGGCGCCCCGCATATGCAGCGCCTGCGAGCGTGTTGCCTCTCGGAGGACAATGCATTAAAAATTTCAACCGTCCATTTCATTTTTCTTCTAGACGGTTTGACCACCGAGAGTTCCAAGTTCCACCGAACCGCGTTTGCATCCTTGATCGAGGGTTTTGATAAGGAAGCATAATCGATAGGTTTTCTATGCCTATGCGAGGATTTTCTCGAGATGGCAAAATAGAGGACTTGTGTTGCCACCAAACGGAGCCATGGAGGACTACGTTTGTGTCGTAGAATCGTGTGTTGTAAGTATTAGTATAGAGGGGTTATAATGCGTGCATGGTTGCACAGTTTCCGTGACAATCGCTTCGGCAAGAAGTCACGGGTGTGTCGAGATTTTGGGTAAGTTTTCGGCGTGACCCGGTGTAATAGCCCAGTTCTGTATTAATAAAAAACGACAGTTTTTAGTTCCCAGTTGAACTATTTCTTTTTATTAATACTGCTCGTCTTGAGTTCCGAGCCCAGTTATCAGCTATTCAATCTCAGTTATTAATTCCGATCCATTTACCTTATCAATGGATTTGATTCAGTCGGAATTAATCATCTCAGTAGACGAATAATCGAAACCGAGTATGTTTTGATAAATCGTCCAAGTCAAGCCATGTCCGGAACCGAGTCGTTCGGTCACGAGTATCGCGCCTAGTTCGCGCCTAGCAAATTCTCGAGCCCTAGTAGTCTCGAGTCTTATTCGAGCCCTAGCCATGCTCATAGCCTTACTTAGAATATTTTCTAAGTATGAGATCATTTTATCAAGCCCTAGGTAAGTGCCTCGGCCAAAGGAAAACCGCACCTTGCATTGTGCGCGACCCCGCGATTTCTCGCGCCAAGGGTTCGCGAGTCGAGCCATGCCGAGAGGGTCTAAGAGTAGCCGGCAGTCCATGGGATTTTTCTAAGTATTTTTGGGCTCATTAATAAGCCATTATTAAGCCTTGGAGAGTTAGCAATGCTCGGTCCAAGATATGGTGCATTTTCAGCCCGCACCCAGGGCAAGGGCCGTACCAGCCCACTTTTTGATCTCAAATCCATAAATTCCGGCCCACCTTCCTCATGACCCAAAAGTGGCGAGTAATTAGGACATAATAAGGGTCTAATTGAGCTTAAGTGGCTCTAATGAAGATTAAGCCTAAAGCATTTCAAGTGAGTCAAAAAATGAAGCATGTGCGTGAATATTATAATGCATGGGTTTTTGGATTTGTCCCCCACTTCAGGGGAGCACGACCAGGCCATTTCCCCATCATATTATACTCTATGAGATGCTCCTAAAACGTGGTGAAGTCAGGCCAACCAGTCCAAGATTCTCCCCAACTCCTATGCGCATGGGAAAGGCTTATGTCCCCCATTTTGTTCCCTATCTTTGGACCTTGAGAGCTCCGCCCTCCCCTCATATAAAGGACTTATCTAAGCTGTGTTGAGGCCATTTGACACTTAGAGAGTTCATCATATATTGAGGGAGAAGTGAGTTAACCGAGAGCTAAGTCCATAGTCCTAACCACGCGCGCGAGAGGGAAAGGGCAGGGTTCACCGAGCCTTACACCACTCCATCCTTTACACACTCGTGGTCTATTATTACTTGAGTGTTTGGTGGATTTTTGTAAGCCCTTGGAAGCCCTCAATCGCAGCCTTAAGCCACCAAGTCGGGCCTAGCAACCTCAAGCCGCGAGTGAGCCCTAGTGGAGGCCATTAGCTCCATTTCGAATTTTGAGCAAGGTAAGCTCACATCCCTCATTTTTCACAGCTTATACATGACATTTTAAGATTTATCATGTATAAAAATGAGGCCATGCACGTGAGAATAAGAAGATTTGGATTTTCAAAGAATTAAGCCCTAATTTCGCAAGTCTTGATTCATGCATGTTATGGCCGAGCGTGATGGCTTAAAAATCCTCAAAAATCATGTGTATAACATTGGTAAAAGATTAGCATGCTTTGAGTTCATTTGTTCGGTCAATTTGTTAAGTGAAATCGAGCCATTTTCACCTCCGAACCTAAGTATATGTGCATGCATGTTATGACCAATGTTCTAGCTCCCATACACATGATTTTTTATGCTTAGTATTCGGCCCTAAGTCAAATTATATGTTATGTATGTTCATTTCGGTTACTTAGGGTGGCCTCGAGCCTAATCGGCCCTATAAGCCCACCTCATTATCCGCCCGAGGTCTCTCAAGGACTTTTGACATTTTTATGTGTATTATGTCATATTATGTTGGGTTGGTTCAGTAGTCACCGGAAAAACGTGGCCGGCACTCCGGCAAGGACCGGCTAGGGTCACCAGCCGCGCCAGTCGCGCGTGCCGTGCCCGTGCCGCATCACAGGGGCCAGGCAGTGCCCCTGTCCATGCCCGCGCCTAGCGCTCGCGAGGCACCACATCCCTTAGCGCACGCGACAGCGCCCAGCAGCGCCTGTCCATGCCAGCCCGTGAGGTCTCAGTGCCAGTCGCGCCAGAGCACCTCCGACAGTGCCCGGCAGCGCTGTCCCAGTGTCATGCACGCGTGATCTCGAGCCAGTCGCTCGTGACATGCGGAGTCAACCCCGGGTCATGCCAGCAGCGCACCCGAGTGGTCAGTACCGAGCCTTAGTGACCCCGAGTAAGGTTCAGAGGCCTCGAGACGTACCCAGCAGTACGCCCAAGAAGTCAGTTCTCACGCCAGTCGCACTCGGGTCGTGCCAGTCACACGCCCAGTGCCCAGTCATCCCGGGTACGTGTCAGTTCCCGCTTATGAAGGATCGTGTGTTTTCCCAACTCGATTGTCTTGAACCAAGCTTTGCCACAGCTTGTCCTTCGACGATAGGTGTGGACGACTTGGTTATTATCCTTATCTTCTCACGATTTTGAGATGGGTCGGGTCTTAGCCTGCCAACTCGATTTGTATGATAAAACTCTCACGAATTCTAAACACACGGTTTTGTTCTCACGAACGATTTTCTATTACTTTTCCATCATTCATTATTGATTATTTTCGAATGACATATGGGTGGTATTTATAGATACCAATTAGATCTAATCCTAGTCTAAGAAGAACTCCTAATGCAAGTAAACAAATAAAGTCCTAAGGAAAGTAAATATCTAGTAAATTTAGACATACCAAAACTACTTAGGCACATGCCTTTTATTACATATCCGAACCAAACTATGAGTCCTAAGCTACTAGGGAAAATCGGCCCTAGGCCTTCTAGAAGAATCTCGGGTCTCTTGCTTGCGCGGCACTTCTCCCGAACCCTAACCATCGCGCGCTAGTCCTTGTCCTACAAGGTCTCGGCTTGGTCGCCCCACGCGTCTATTGCCTTGCGCCCCAAGTCGCGCGGATTCCCATGAGTCGGCGTGCTATGCCTAGTCCTTCGAGGACTTGCGTCATCCAGCTCCCACCTGCCTCACGCGTTACCATCCGCGCCTCGCGTGAGCCTCCTCGCGCTACTCGCGCGCCCATTCCTTCGCGCGTCGCTCGACCTGCGAGTGCCCCGCACGCCAACCTCCTCTGCCTCGTCTCCTCGCTCACTCAACACCTCGAGCGCGTTCCTGCGACCCGCGTGTGAGCTGCGCTCGCTCGCCCTGTCGACCCCATCGACCGTGTCGACCTCGTCGACCCTTTTCTCTATCGTCCCGCGCGTCGAGCCCCTCTCATCCTCGCGCCATTTCACGCTCGTTCTCGCTCGCGCACCTAACTCATCGCCACCGTCCCATGGGCACGCTATCCACCCTTCGTCCCCCCCTCGTACACCATTGGCCTTAGCCGTCATCCGTTGCTTGCGCCGGTCTCTCGCGCATGTTTTGCACCACTCGCTAACTTTCCCGGGCTCAACCTTCTCGCTCTCATCATCGGCCCAATATGCCACCCCGTGCCTTTCTCCCGTCTCGTAGCCTCTCCTGGCCTTCTTGGCACGGTCTCGGTACTCATCCCGGGCCCTCGCGCGCTTCTTCTCACGTCTTTCGCGCGACTCGTCCTCGGGCTCGGATGGGTCGATGACCTCATCCTCATCATTCCATCCCCCTTTGAGTTTGACCTTGTCCTCAAGGAGAATGAATTGAAGACTGTTCAATTCGACCGGTTCGGTTCCTTCGTCACTTGTTCATAGCTTGATCTTCTTCTTGGCCGTTTAAAAACTCCATCATTCCCGTTTTGAAATTTGTAACTATGGGCCCTAGTGTCTCCAACCATTGGACACCTAACACCACTTCGGGTCCTCCAAGTTCTAGTGCGAACAAGTCCACCTTTAGCTCTTCTCCTTGCACTTGTATGGGAACGTCTTTGTATAGCTCCGAACTCCAAAGTTCTTCGCCGTTTGCAACTCGTACTCCAAATGGTACAACCCCAGTCATTGGAATCTCAAGCCTTGTGGTAAAGTCCGAGCTAATGAAATTGAGTGTCGACCCACTGTCGACCAACACATCGACTTTTCGTCCTAAAATCTCGGCCTCGAACTTCATCATCTTAGGTCCTTTCTCGGCTTTGACCATGTGCAACATCTCCAATTGCGGATTCAAGTACAAATGCCCTCCCTCATCGCGCTCTTCCTCGGGCTCGCATGTGTCGAGTAGGTAAACCTCCTTACCTTTACATCGGTGCCCGGGCGTGAACGACTCATTGCACGAGAAGCATAGACCCTTCTCGCGCCTCCTTTGCATCTCATCGGGACTTACACGCCGCATGTAATTCGGTGGTCGCGCCACCTCGGTAGCTCTCGCGTTCTCGGCCTGCGTTGGTGGCCCAGGGACTGTGCTCACGCTCCGTGCCTCCACGCGTCCGTCCCCGCGGCTCGTTTTGCGGACCGCAACCAAGTGGACCTCGCGCATTCGTGCCGATTCCATGGCAGCTCGCATCGACCTTGGTCGGTCCAATCGCACCTCGGCGGCCAGCTCGGGTTTCAGCCCACCCACAAATGCACCAACCAATGCACTCTCGGGCCAATTGCGCACGCGACTAGCTAAGCGCTCGAACTCTTTTTGATAATCACGAAGACTACCACCTTGACGTATACGAGTGAGTGCCTCGTCATAGTCATGTTATTGGCTCGAACTGAATCGCGTAATGATCTCTTTCTCGAAATCCCTCCAATGTATTCTCATGCCCTTGTCTTGGTAGACGTGCGAGATCTATTGCCACCAAATGTTCGCCTCACCATCGAGATAGTAGGCGGCGATTTTGACTCGCTCGGATTTGGGCACGTCATTGATCTCGAAATATTGCGTGGCACGGCTTAACCACGCGTCCGGGTCGGTTCCCGTGAATGTCGGCATGGTCAGCCTCGTCTTCTCGACCTTCCTCACCTCGCGTCGACTAGACGCTCGCGTCCTCCTCGATCGACGGTCGTGGTCCTCGCGGTCCGTCTCGGAGCTGCTCGATCGAGCCGTGGTCGAACACGACCTATGACTTCCTCGCGGTCGTCGTGTGGCTCGGGCAAGTTGTGCAGCAAGTTCGTGCACCATATGCTCCAACTTCGCAAAATTCTTGTTGGCCGCATGTTGTCCATCACCAAGGGATCTCATGCTTTCCTCCAACATCTCGAATCTCTCTCGGTTTGTCATGGCTTCTCTCTCTCTTTTTTTTTTTTGATACTCACGAACCAAACTCACGAAAAGA
Organism: Striga asiatica; assembly: GCA_008636005.1. Classification (NCBI taxonomy): domain Eukaryota; kingdom Viridiplantae; phylum Streptophyta; class Magnoliopsida; order Lamiales; family Orobanchaceae; genus Striga; species Striga asiatica. Next base: position 532,848 of record BKCP01005050.1, on the reverse strand, counting down.
AGAACAAAAATTCGAAAAACAAGAAGATAGAAAAAGTTAATCAAAACATACGATCAACACCTCTCAATGAAAGCACCAATGATGAAGGATCGTGTGTTTTCCCAACTCGATTGTCTTGAACCAAGCTTTGCCATGGCTTGTCCTTCGACGATATGTGTGGACGACTTGGTTATTAGCCTTATCTTCTCACGATTTTGAGATGGGTCGGGTCTTAGCCTTGCCAACTCGATTTGTATGATAAAACTCTCACGAATTCTAAACGCACGGTTTTGTTCTCACGAACGATTTTCTATTACTTTTCCATCATTTATTATTGATTATTTTCGAATGACATATGGGTGGTATTTATAGATACCAATTAGATCTAATCCTAGTCTAAGAAGAACTCCTAATGCAAGTAAACAAATAAAGTCCTATGCAAAGTAAATATCTAGTAAATCTAGACATACCAAAACTACTTAGGCACATGCCTTTTATTCCATATCCGAACCAAACTATGAGCCCTAAGCTACTAGGGAAAATCGGCCCTAGGCCTTCTAGAAGAATCTCGGGTCTCTTGCTTGCGCGGCACTTCTCCCGAACCCTAACCATCGCGCGCTAGTCCTTGTCCTACAAGGTCTCGGCTTGGTCGCCCCACGCGTCCCACGCATCTATTGCCTTGCACCCCAAGTCGCGCGGATTTCCATGAGTCAGCGTGCTATGCCTAGTCCTCCGAGGACTTGCGTCATCCAGCTCCCACGTGCCTCGCGCGTTACCATCCGCGCCTCGCGTGAGCCTCCTCGCGCTACTCGCGCGCCCATTCCTTCGCGCGTCGCTCGACCTGCGAGTGCCCCGCACGCAAACCTCCTCTGCCTCGTCTCCTCGCTCACTCAACACCTCGAGCGCGTTCCTGCGACCCGCGTGTGAGCTGCGCTCGCTCGCCCTGTCGACCCCATCGACCGTGTCGACCTCGTCGACCCCTTTCTCTATCGTCCCGCGCGTCGAGCCCCCCTCATCCTCGCGCCATTTCGCGCTCGTTCCCGCTCGCGCGCCTAACTCATCGCCACCATCCCATGTTCACGCTATCCACCCTTCGTCCTCCCCTCATGCACCATTGGCCTTAGCCGTCATCCGTTGCTTGCGCCGGTCTCTCGCGCATGCTTTGCACCACTCGCCAACTTTCCCGGGCTCAACCTTCTCGCTCTCATCATCGGCCCAATATGCCACCCCGTGCCTTTCTCCCGTCTCGTAGCCTCTCCAGGCCTTCTTGGCACGGTCTCGGTACTCATCCCGGGCCCTCGCGCGCTTCTTCTCACGTCTTTCGCGCGACTCGTCCTCGGGCTCGGATGGGTCGATGACCACATCCTCATCACCCGCGTCCCTCGTGTTCGGTCGTGCCCAGCAGTGCGCCAACACTCCCAGTGACTCTCGGCCGTGCCCAGCCGCACCTAGTGGCACCAGTCGTGCCAGGGCCCGTGCCAGCCGCACAGCCCACGCACAGCAGCGCCTAGTACCGAGGCCCGGTCGCACCCAGCTC
>BKCP01005050.1:471669-529965 GCA_008636005.1 Striga asiatica | reverse complement strand
ATTTTATTATTTATTATAATTGTCTGAATTAATTTATTTATTTTATTTGTGCTCGTAACTGCCTTAATTGTTTATTATTATGGATAAATAAATAATGTGTGTATTTAATTGCCTAAATATGTATCTGTATTATTATTGTTATTATTATTATTATTATTATTATTATTATTATTATTATTATTATTATTAAATAAGTATTATGTGTGTTATGTATTAGCTGGTTTCAATTTAATTTTCACCACGTCGAACCGAGCCTCGAACAATTTTCGAGTCGAGCCCGAGAGAACCGGTCAATTTCGATTATTTTTCCGTAGCCATTTTTGGATCATTTTCTCTAGCCCATTTGTTCCGAAATAATTGGGTATTATTATTTGGCATTTATTTTATTTTCTAATTAATTATTCGGGCTCGACAATTTTGTTTCAATTATGTGCTCGAAGTTGCTAATTGTATCAATTTTAATATCGAGCCGAATAGTATTATTGTTTATTTTATTTTTGGTCGGACCAAAAAATTTAAATAATCGGGACTTCGAAGCGATCAAATAACATAGCCGAACATGCGAACCGGACCGCCCGAACCCGGCCCGCGCCCCGCGTGAAACACCAAACCGGCCGTCGCCCACCTCTCCCTCATGCATGCATGGAAATCATTTTGAATTTTTGAAATTTAAAAGATGATCCCTATCCCTCTTTTCATGCTATCCTATCCCCCCTCTCTTGCTAATTCCATAATCTTAGATGGGAGTTACAAGACTTTATTTTTGTTTTAAAGGAAGGTTGGCTCCCTGCACCTCCTCATTTCCCATCTCTCATTTTCACTCATTCTCTCCATCTCTCTCTCGGTCACATTCTCTATCTCCCTCCTCACGTTTTCCCTACTCGCCGAAAAATCCTGCAGGCCCCAGCCCTCTCTTCCTTCGCTCGTCAACTCACCGGAGTTACCTTCTCAGCCGCACGTTGACGTCGAGAGCCGCCACCCTGCCCGACTCCTCCACGTGCGCACAGGCCCGCCTCCGCGAAGGCACCGCGAGCCACCTCCATCAACCTCAACACGACAGCGACTTCCGGCCGTCCGACCAGCCTCCACCATCTCTGGTCGCCACCTCCGCCGAGCGAGCCGCCGTTAGACGCCGAGCGAGCCAAGCGGACGATCTTCCCCGCCCATTAGGATTTGGTCGTCGTCGAGCCCTTCTGAAACCGAACCCGTCTTCTCTCCCCTTTGACGTTTGGTAAATTTATTTTACTAAACTTCAAATCCTTTGTGATAATATGTTATATTTTCTGGGATTATATTTGAAGAGATTATTTAGATTAAATGTTATTCAATCTATCATTTCATGTGGAAATGCATATTTTACACTGTTCTGCTGTGCTGCGATTTAAGCCATCTATGACTGGTTATTTGAAGTTGTGACCTTCATGCAAAATGTAGTATGTTCAGTTTTCTATATCTGGGCTTTAGAATTTCTCGATTCCGAGCCATATCGAAAACGTTATGATTTTTACAAGATTTCTGTGCGTCCAGTTTTTCCTGTTTACCCGGCAGCATAAGTATATTTAAATATGACCTGTGTTTCATGTCGTAATGTGCTCGTATGAATTTATGCTCTTCATAAAAGTTTTAGATCTGTTTCTTACCTTTCAAATGAGATAAATTTCATATTGATATGTGCTCTGTAACTCGAGTTGTGTTCTTATGAAGTTAGGCATGCATGAGTTGGGACTTATCACTTTGGCAGAAATCTGAAATTTAATTTTAACCGATTTTTCACTATCCAAATGATCTTATATGCTTCTGTATTCTAAATAAAAGTTGTAGATGCATGCATAAGGTTTACGTTAAGACTTGAACCATGTCATTTGGAGGTCTGTAACTCAAGATAAGTGATAAAATCTGAGGTGCTGTCCATATCAAATATTAGTTTTTGACAGTTTTGCTGAATCACATGTTTTGTGTTTAACCTCATAGATAATGTGATTATTTTCCACTGTGGTCTTCAGCAAAGTTGTAGAAGTTTGAGTTATCTATCATGTGGTTTTTGAATTTCATTTAAATCATGTTTGTAGCTCCAGTTAGATAGTAATTACTGAAGTCTGGTCAAGTCCATTTACCCAGTTTTGGACTATGACTCAATTTTGAATGTTTGCTGATTTATCACCTGTTAGATGGCCTTATTTGCTTTCAGTGTCTCATAAGAATTGTAGATTCATGTCTTAGGATTTCAAGGCAACTTGATTCACGTAACCATGTTCATATGAGTTGTGTGCTGGAAGTTATGTCGGTTTTAAAAACGCTGCCCGGGTCAAGTTTTCAAAACTTATGTGATATTTTCAGAAATGTGATTCCCTTGATTTAATGCATGCTTAAATGCTTACGTGAACTTAGCTGGACTAAGTAATTGTAGAATAGTCATTGATAAGACTATTTTAATAAATGTAGGTGCTTGACGAGTCGACCTCGCCGCCTACCCTTATTTTGTGTTTATCTCGATTGCTATCAGGTGGGTTCATTTATGTTGAATCTATATTTATCGCACTCGTTATCTCGTATAAATGTTTGTCGCAATAGCTTTTGTATGCGTGAGAACCCTAGTCTAAGTGTCCCGACGGTAGTGCCTTTGACGAATGCATAATCAGTGGAAGTCACATGCCCGTTGCATCCGGGAGCCCGAATCCGTGTAGAGTGGAGGGGTAATTCAACTTCACTGTCTCTTGGATAATATCATATGCCCGTTGCATCCGGGGTGGGAGTGCTTCCAGTTACATCCTTGCCAATGTCTAGTCGAAAGGTTTGTTGTATGTACATAGGAGGTTTGCCATAGGGCCTAATAGGGGAGTTAGATCTGGATTCTATGCATACAATATTTATAGTTATGGATCTTTATGCGAAATATACTGTGCGGTAATGGTGAGTTTTATGGTTGTACTCACCCCCCATTTATTTTTTTCTGTCCTCTTGTTCCTCTTCCTATCCTTTTAAGTTGAGCATGGTTGGCGGTCGCAGCGAGGGACGATCGAGTGGTGGTCGTTGGATTGTGTGTTACTTGCTTCCGCTTTTCTTTCTATTATCTTGATAGAACATTTGTTTAACTTTGAATATTCATGCTTCGGCTTTATTTATTTCGAACATGTTGGAATATTTAATTATGCATGACTGGGTTTGAGGATTATGAATAAATTGGGTTTTGTTTGAACTGTTGGATTTTATCTGTGTAAATGTTCATTTGTTTTAGTTGTTTAAGTAGCGCCCGTTAAATATTAAAGTTTTAAATTGAGATTTCGCGAAAAATAAACTCTGATTTTTATAAATAAACTCGGTAAATCCTTTAAAATAAAACGAGGCGTTACAGCTGTTCCCCTCCATAAGACGAAGCGAAGCCGTCGAGCTCGTTCGCCGCCGCTTGCCACCGCGAGTTAGCTGTCTACCCTCGTCTGTTTCATTTTTCGTTCGATATACCGAGAACGGTACCTAGTGTATTTCGTCTCGTTAAATCATGAATATTTGATTGCGTTATGTGTTTTATTGTCGTGATGTGCTCTTTCTGATTTAATATATGCGATATGATATCATGTGAAAAATTATGATTTTATGTGTGTTCGTGTCATTCGAGATCTCTTCGATATGAGGAATCGATCGAGACCTCGAGGTGCGTGTAAGTCGGTAGATTTTGGAACCATGTCGAGTCCTTAACCTTATGGAAAGGCCTCGGACGAGGTATTTCATGTTATGAATTATGTGTTAAATTGTCGAGCTCGAATTTTGCTGTTTTAGTGTTAGAATTTTTAAAAATCGCACACAAGCTCGGATTACCTTGAAATTGTGAGGGTCATGATTTCTGCTTAATACCAGCCTTGTGTAAAAATTTCGTAATTTTTAAAGGCCTGTAGCAATTTTTGATAAATTAAGTGATTTCTGATCAGAAACATGTAAAGTGCATAATTAATTGGTTCGTGCTTCAATTGTGCTGCTATTTGAGTATGTTATGCCTGCTTCATGTTTATGCTTTGTGTAAAATTTTTAGAATTTCCGGACTGAGTTTGATATAGTTAATAATTTATTTGTTGATTCTGCAGAAAGTTGTATGAATTATTATAAATCGGTTAGTTGTTGAAAAATTCTGAAACTTGGCTGAGATGCTTGTTTTATAGATAGATTTAAGCTTTTAAAAGATGAGAATTTTTGGAGTTCAATTTGGATCGGTTTTAATTGAAATTCGATAATTGCTGAAACTTGTGTGAATTTTTAAAATTAGCACAGTTGATGTTCAGAGCTGAAACTTTTACATGTTTTTTTTATCATGCTGTAGTTTGTGGTGTTAAAATATTAAGTCATGAATTGTTCATTAGGTTTGGATATAAATTTATAAGCGTTTTTGCTGTTATCTTTTATGAATTTTATAAAATAATGTACTTTGAATTTGAGGCTGAAAGTTGGTAGTCTTTCTAAATATTGGGAGGAGTACTTTTGGTTAAAATTTCAGAGTATAAATCATAGGGAAACCTAACCAACTAATTTCATGTGATTATTGATTATTATTGTCAAAATATGATTTTGCAGTTAAAAATCTGTAATCGACTTGCTTTTCGTTTTGTTGTGTGTTTGACTTGGTTAATCCTTAGTGGGATTTATGTGAACTCCCATATGTGGTTTGGTCGAGTATAGTGTCGAGTCTAAGTGTTCCAACGTCCACATGACTTCACGAACAACTTAGTCGAATCAAGTTCGACTAAGTCTGATTTGTGTTTTCCGTTTAAGTCAAGATATTGATTGTAGGATCTTGACATAATGTAGGTGTTTTGAGGAGTCAAGCCTCGACCCACGTCTTTTCTGAAATTTGCTATCGTCAATCCGAATTACCAGGTGGTTTTTTATTCTAAAATTTGCTATGCTGTAAATGTTATTAATGTATAATTTGTGGTATGATCAATGTATGCGTGTGAACCATGTAGCCTTCGATGTGAGTTGTACCGGTCGTCGAACGGTTATCCCCGTAGCTATAGAATGTACCCGATTGGTAGTCTCCTTTATTTATGTATGGCCGTAAGACCGGGGCATGGGCCATCGGCTGGTGATCCCCGTTTGTAAGACCAATTCGTAGGTCTTGGCCTGGGCATCGTTGTAAGACCAAGGCGTAGGTTTTGGCATTCGAATCGAGTATCAGCAGTAGTCTATGCGTAGGTGTGCACATGAGGGTTGAGTATGGGATATGAGATGGGATGATTTAATGATTCGTATACATGTTGCGACCATGCCTGACTTATTTATGATTACTGTTTTATATGTTGATTAATGTTTACTGCATAGTGGTGAGCACTACTTTTTCCACCTGTGCTAATCCCCACCTAAAATTCACGTTTCAGGTTAAGCGAGGCAGGTACGACGGCGGAGTAGAGCGAGTGGTGGTCGGTCTATAAGACTGGTCTTATTATTTGTTGTGCTTCCGCGTCATGAATTGGTTTTATGATTATGAACTTGGACTATTTATGCATTTATGATTTTCGGTTATTATTGAAATAATGTTAAGGAGATGCTCCTTAGATTCTATGAATTTTTGGAAAAACCCGTTTTGGGAGATAGTAATATTGTTGACGATTGAGTTTGATGATTGATTGAGTATTGAGAAATTGGTTAAGTATTGAAGTTCGTTTTGAAAATGAGTAGCGCCTCAGGTGTTTGAAAGAAAAAATTGAAAAATTTATTTTGATTTTCGGCAAATAAAAGTAGGGCATTACAGTAGTCATGCCATTCGACCTGAAAAATATGGGGGCAACATATCAACGTTTGGTCGACAAGATCTTTAAGTAACACTTGGGCCGAAACATGGAGGTCTACATTGACGGCATGCTGTCTAAGAGCAAGAAAGAGGTAGATCACACATAAGATTTGCGGGAGAACTTCAGTACATTAAGAAAATTTGGCATGAAGTTAAATCTAGCTAAATGTTCATTTGGTGTTGAGTCGGCCAAATTCGTGGGATACCTTGTGACAAAGAAGGGGATCAAAGTGAATCAGGAGAAAGTTTGAGCAGTCCTGGAGATTATACCACCTAAGAGTATCAAAGAGGTGCAAATCTTAACAGGTCGAATTGCAACTTTGAGTAGATTTATTTGAAAGGTGGCCGAGCGAAGCAGTCCGTTATTCAGAACTTTGAAGAAGAGCTCTAAATTGCCATGGACGAAGGAGGCTCAAAAGGAGTTTACTTGCCATTGTTGGTGAAACCAGTACATGGCGAGGACTTAGTGCTTTACATTTCAATCAGAGTAGTTGCGGTGAGCTCAGTACTTCTAAGAGAGGAAAGCGTAACTCAATTGCCAATCTATTATGTTAGCATGTTGATACAAGGAGCTGAGCTGAGGTACTCAAAGATCGAAAAACGAGCTCTGTCAGTAGCCTTTACGTAGAAAGTTAAGGGCCATATTTTATGACACATAAGGTGAAGGTGAGAACAAATCTACCTCTTGGAGAAACACTTGGTCGACCATTTGTGTCTGGTCGGATGGTGAAATGGGCCATAGAGCTGAGCGAGCACACGTAGAGTATGAACCACGGAGGGCGATCAAAGCCCAAGTTCTAGTTGATTTCATCCAAGAAGGCGCAAGAGTAGAGCTCGAGACTGAAGGAAAGTGGAAGTTATTTGTAGATAGATCGGTGTCGAAGGCCAGCGTGCAGCCCCGCGCAGCAGCGCACCCTAGCCACACCAGGTGACTCGTCAGCAACCATGTGACCTCAGTGACCTGACAATGACCTAGTAGCAACCCAACCATGGTTTGGCAGCCTCCGTACGATGTGGTGCAACCGACAACGATTTGGTGAGGCCCTAATAAATCTGAGACGCGACTTGGACTTCAAGAAATGCGACGAGATAATCTCGATGGGACGAATGACGACTCGAGAGGTTTAGACGATCTTCATAAACGGAAATAAGAAACGTCTCAAACTCGGCAAAATTTTAAACGGTACACATTGAAAAAGTTCTAGTTCCACTGTGTTTAGGGTTTAATTCGTAGATAGTCCGTGACTTGCATAAATTCGAAGTTCTCAACTGAGCTCCAATACGCACGACACTTCACGAAGTTGTCCAATGAGAAAAAAAGGTGACAAAACATTACATATGAATTTGTAACCATTGTCCGGCCAACTCCAAGAAGAAGTACGCTTTCAAAAACCGGCGATTGGTACGGAACGTTGACACAGCACATACGAACACATCATCAAGTCGAAATGGGGACTCCCACGACCCAAACGCATTTCCCGTGTGAGAGTACACTGCATCCACAAGTATGTCTTCTAATTTATTCCAATGCTCCCATGAAAACCATAAAAAACTAGCTAAATTTGTTTGTGGCTCGTCTCTTCCTTGTAGTTTTGCTGACTCTGATTTATATGAAAAATTTTATCAAATGGATTTAAACTCGGCTGTGTCTCAGGTTCCACATACTACTCTCACTCGTGATATTTAAAAAATTATTAGTGAGAAAAAAATAATTTTGGCGCAAACTTTTGAAGCTTTAAACCAAAGAATTTCTATATGTTGTGACATTCGGTTCGATCACTAGCAAGATAATTTTTACATGAGAATTACTTGTCATTAGTTAGATGATAGTTTTACATTACAAAAATGTTTAATTGCTCATGAGGGATTTCCTAATGCTCACACTGCTTCTAATATCTCACGTGTCTTGAATACTTACAGAATGGTAAAAAACATTTTTCCATTTCGTTTGATAATTCTAGTGCCAATACTGCATCTGTACCCGAACTTAAGGAAATTTTTCGTCCCATTTGTTGGGGAAAAGTTTTTCATATTTGGTGTATGTGTTATGTCCTTAATCTTTGTGTTCAAACGGGTTATTATGCTTTGAAAGAGACGGTCACGCCCATTAGAAATGTTGTTACTTATTTACATCGTCGTCCACAAGAAATGAAAAAATGGGTTAGTAATATAGAGAACTAGGTTTTACACCTAAAAAATTCCAAGCGGATGTTCTTACCTGTTGGAACTCAACTTATAGAATGTTACTGAAAACATATGAAACTTTTGTACAATTAGAGGAATTTTTTCGTAGTTCTCAACCCAAAGGATGATTGTGACGTCACTGTTACTGTCGGTGATTTGATAAATTGCCATACACTTATGGAATAGTTAGATAAATTTCAAGAAGCTACTAATGTACTTTTCTGGTGTTTACTATCCTACTGCTCAACTTATTGTAAGTCAATGTGTAGTCGTGATGTGGAATTTTAGAGATATTTTTGTTAGTGATCCTGACATACACGGCGAACTTGTAAGAGATATGTTACGAAATGGTTAAAATAATATTTTTCATTCCCAATACATTTGTAGTTGCATCGTTGTTAGTCCTTTATTGCGTGAAAAATGGTTGCTCAACCAACTTCACACATATTATGATATTATGTATCAGCTCCCACGTCCCACTAATGTCCCGGCTATTAGTGTAAGACCTAACCCACGCAGCTCGTCGAGCAAACAAAACTTTTATTGTACGAATTATTTAAGAAAAAAACAACCGGACTCGGGAAAATCCGGCGTCATTTTCTTCAACTTCTTCATGGACTTCTTCTTATGGTCAATGGGGATATACGACGTAACCAACCTTAAACTTTGATAACCGGTGATAGGACTTTAATCCCTACAAAAATGCTAAGATCCAAAGGGCAAAAGGGACTGGATACAGTGAGCTTGATCTCTACCTCACAGATTTGATATTTACGATTGCTCGTGATCCAGTTTTGCCACAAAAATTTGACGTCTTGGATTTGTGGCCAAAGATGACTCTCATTTATCCAATTCCATGCTTGATGGCCAAGGAGATTTTTGTTGTCCCGGTCTCAACAATGGCGATTGAACAAACATTCTGCGAGGGAAGATATACGCCAGGCGCACGACGGTCGAGGTTGGCACCAGAAAACTTGGAGGCTCAAACGATGTTGAGTGACTGGAAGAAGGCCAAAATGAGGGCATAAATGACCATGATAACTGTCGAAAATGATGAAAATGATGCATCCGGTTTTACTGCTAGTACTAGTGGAACCGCTCAAAATGAAGAGGACTACGACACCTACGACTACGATTCCTAGACAGTCAGTTCAATGGTACTATCTACTTTTATCAAGGTAAGTATAGTAAGAGAACTACGAGGAGTTTGATTCCTGATGTAAGAGATAGGTTGGCAATTTAATTGACATATTACAAGTTATAATATCATTCTGTAACCCCAAAAAATTCTTCAATTTAATTGATATTTTAACATATAATATGTTAGCTAAGCACAAGGCCCCCCGACCACAACTTAATTTATTCTTTTTTTAAAAAAACCGGCTCCGGTTCCTCCAAACCGCAACCCAGAACCGGCAGTTTCAACCCGAAATCGACCCGAAACAGGGGTTTTGCAATTTCTAGTTAACTTTAATAATATTATTTTAAATATTATTTTAACATTCTACTAAAAACTAATCAAAATTTATTTAAATTAACTATAATTAACAAAATTAAAAAAGTAAAAAACTGCTTTATTTGTTTACTAAGTCAGTCAACGTAAACTAGTTTAAAAGTATGGAAATACTACGGTCCCTTTACGGTACCATCCCGTCGGTAGTTTTAACCGTTGGATGAACATGTAGTTAGTATAAGATAGACGATCCAATGGTTAAAACATCCATAGCATTCCCCTTAAAAGAAACCGGTGAACCAACTTTTTAGTCTTGATAATTTGAGAAATGTTAGATTGCCAACCTAATTTACAAATAGGTTGACAACACAAGTAAAAGACATCAACAAAAATAAAAATATAAAAATACACAAGTAGATGTAAGATGTTTCACTTTTGTTATCAACTTAGTTGTACAATAAGTTGGTCATGTATCATTTTTCTAATAATTTAGTCTTATTATCAAGTCCTCAACGTAAACGAGGCCTAGATTCAATCATTTGTATACTTGGCTCAGTCATCCTAGCCAGTTGACTTTCCTGATCGGAGAAAGGCGGGCATGAAGAAAGTGGTACTGGTGACCGGCGCTTCCGGTTTCTTAGGCGGCAGGCTTTGCCACGCGCTTCTCGACCAAGGCTACACCGTCAAGGCCTTCGTCCGCAAGACCAGCGACATCTCCGCCTTGCCTCGGCCTAACGACGGCGGCGTTTCTCTCCAGCTCGCCTACGGCGACGTCACCGACTACCCATCGCTTCTGGAAGCATTCTCCGGCTGCCACATCATCTTTCACGCTGCCGCGCTTGTCGAGCCCTGGATTCCTGACCCTTGCAGATTCTCGTCAGTAAGACTCTTCTCAAATGTGAAATTCTCAATTTAATGTAGTTGAATTAGAGCTCAGGTTTCGTTCTGGACGAGAGTGCCTTTTTGAGTTTTCGTTCTGATTGAATTGGAGAGCTGATTAGGTTAATATTGGCGGATTGAAGAACGTATTGAAGGCGTATAAGGAGACACCGACAGTCGAGAAGATCATCTACACGTCGTCGTTTTTTGCATTGGGATCGACTGATGGGCTTGTTGGGGATGAGAAACAAGTAATGGAGAAGTTCATTACACCAGTGTAAATGATTTTCTGATGGTAAGAAATCTGAGGTTTTGTTCAAATATGTTTATCATGTTGTGAATTTTGATAGGTACACTCTGCCAAACATTTTTGTACTGAGTATGAGAAATCAAAGGTTGTAGCGGACAAGATAGCATTAGAAGCTGCCTCTGATGGAGTGCCAATAGTGCCGGTATATCCTGGAGTTATATACGGTCCGGGCAAAGTCACATCTGGAAACATGGTCGCCCTTTTGGTAAAATGTTTGTTTTCTTGGTAAAGAGTTTTTTTTTTGGAAATGTTTGTTCTTCTTGTTGAAGAGGAGATATTTAATCGAGCATAGAGATTCATTGATTAATATTGGAATCTGCTTGATTACAATAAACATGGAGTATTGTAGTTAAATTTTTTTCCTCATCAGATTGAACAAGCTTCATCATAGTGCACAGATTTTCTTTGTGATTTGGTTTGTGCCTCTGCTTGTTCATTTTCTTTTATACCATGTTTCCTTAAGTACATTCTTGTTCAGGCGTGAAAATGCAAAAGGACACCAGATATTTTGGGTTACATAAGAAATATTACTGCTGACATTTACATTAATTAGAAACTTTGTTTTTTGATAATGTGTTTTCTTGTCATAGTATCCCCTACTCAAGGTCTTTGTAGTCCTAAAAGATATTAACACTTTTGGTAATTAGACTGAATATCAAGTTCTTTTTCTTTCTTTCTTTTTTTTTCCCCCCTCAAATTCTTACCATGCATTCACAAATCGAAGGTAACCGACTTCTCAACTTGAATTCTTGTATATTCCTTATCAGCTTGTGGAACGCTTTAATGGACGTCTCCCAGGTTACATGGGCCAAGAAAACAGCTTTTCTTTCTGCCATGTGGATGATGTGGTGCAAGGACACCTTGCAGCTATGAACAAAGGCCGGCCGGGTGAAAGATATCTTCTGACAGGAGAAAATGCATCTTTCAAAGATGTTTTTGATATAGCCGCAGTTATCACTCAAACAGCAAAGCCTCGTGTTCGCATTCCACTTTTCCTCATTGAAGTGTATGGATGGTTGTGTGTTCTTGTCTCAAGAATAACTGGGAAGCTTCCTCTAATCAGTCCCCCGGTGTGGAACTTTCTTTTCTTTTTTCTCTCTTTTCTTTTTTTGCCTGGTGATCTGTGTATCAAATGCATATTATTGTTCTATCATTGTCTTGGCTTTTCGATTATATGATTCGATGCAACATTGTGAAACATTCGTAGGTCACCCTGTAGTTTGAAATTGGTGTGAACTGTGGAGGGCATGCTGTAATTATAGCAATGATCAGGCATCTATGATATTCTTTACTAGGAAAATTATCCCTTATGCTTATCCTAATTACACACAAAAAAATAAAATAAAATAAATAATAAATTAAAAAGAAATTAAAAAAAAAAAACCAGAAATGTTATAAGCACTTCCTTGAGGTTCGTATCTTTTCTTAAGAAAATTGTATTCAGGGTATAAATTGTGTGTCCATTTGTTGTTGTTTTAAGTATTAAGCTTATGCATTTATCTATGGGTTCCCACTAGATAATCTCAACAACACATACATCAGCTGAACTCGACATATAGAGGCTGGTCTGAGAGCTGAAATTTATTAATTTAATTCTTTATTAATACTCTTTTTTGTGTTGGTCCTTTGCGAAACAGACAGTTGACGTTCTCAGACATCAGTGGGCGTACTCTTGCGAGAAGGCAAAGTTGGAGCTGGATTACAACCCTAGAAGTCTGAGAGAAGGTCTTTCGGAGATGCTTCTCTGGATGAAGAGCTTGGGCTTGATCAAATATTAGTTACTTGTGTTCTGATTTCATTTGTACTGGACTAAATGATTGTGTTGCCTCCTATGTGACATGTAACATTTTAGTGTCCAAATGGTTGTTGTCTTAAAAATTAGGAGACAAAACGTGTGACAAATTTGGGGCCAAACATAAAATTTGGGAGCTAAAGAGGAAGTTAAATAATATTCCTTAAGTGGAATGAACATTATTCATATGTATTAGGTATAGGTGGACTAGAACCTATGTTGTTTAATCCTATGGGGAGTCCTACTTTAGTACCTCTTTAAGGTCTATATTGTAGCCTATAAATATACAAAGTCTCCATCTTGTATCACACACTACTTTGATGTGAGATTACATGTCGTACGCTTGAGTATTGGAGAGAGAGAGATGGTATTTCACAAGATTTTTTTTTCTTTCCCAAAAGCTGATCATGTGTTATTTATGAAAGAGAAACTCCGAAAGCCGTCACACACCAAGACGATCAGAGAGGTGTCCGAAATATAATAGAAAATCTCAAGGTCGTACAACGTGTTCGTATAGTCTTGTGGACCGTGTACGACTTCTATGAGTTGAAAAATTTTAAAGACTTCTATGAGTTGAAAAATTTTAAAGCGTGAGTATCCAATCCTAAAATCTATATACAGTACGCTTAGGATTATATTTATAGTTATCAAGCATGTACATTGATTGGTGTTCTTCATCGAACCAAATAATTGACACTTTTTTTTGGGTGGATACGACAAGAACTCATCGATTAAGAAAAACTAAACCCTTTGATAATCGTTTCCTCATATAACGGCAGAATTTGTACTGTTGAAGAGAATAAATGAGAGTTTGTTACAATTTGTCACAGAAAAGGACTATCTTCATTCATCGGAAAAACGTGTGTGTGTGTGTGTGGGGGGGGGGGGGNCGGACATGGTCACGCGAGTTTCTCTGTTGGGATTTCACCGGAGTTTAATCACTTCCGTCGTGCAAGACCTGAACAATAGAGAAAAAAAATTTGCGGGAGAAAAGAGGGGAGAAAATGAGAAGGTACATGAAATGGTAAAAAAATTACTTAAAAAAATTGGTAAACCATTGTGATGGTGACGTGATGTTGAGAAGGTCATTTTGTCCATTGTTTTAATTGTTGAGAGTTTTCTTTTTTCCAACGATAAGGCAAATATATTGAACTCAAGCAGTAGGTTACAAGGCTTAGCCAACAGGCTAAAAATGTCTCCTGAGCAACTGAGATCAGTAACAAAGGATAAACATGAATTGAAAGAACAACCCCTCAAAAGACTAAGAAACATCTAAATGTTATCCAACACCTACTTTATACACAAAAGAGCAAGAGGAAAATAAGGAAGATAGGAAAACAATGTCACCAACTATAATATTCCACATCAATTCTTTTTGATATAGGTTGTTGAGTGCTAGAGCTATACTTCTCTGTTTGCCACAACACACCATATCTTCCCAACCCTTCTGCACAGCTTGTTCCAATACCCATCTTATGATTTTCAGCTCTGTTTCCCTGGGATCATGACAGCTGCCCATGGTATTCTCCCAAACTTTCAGCACTTTATCCTCTCTCCCAGCAGCTCCTTGAAGCATCAAGGTGTTGTTCAATGAGGGCAAGGAATTGACAGATAAAAATACCTGTTCTACCTTCTGGAAAAAATCCCCATTAAGAACTTGTTGTTTATCATGCAAGACTGCCACCTTTCCATCAACCTGATTGATTTCCATGAATTCTAACCGTTCTAGTTTTCCCTTATCAACAATCTAAAATTCAGTCACCCAAATCCCTAAAAAACCCACATGTTTCTTGTTTTCCAAAGCCACCAAAGTAGATAAGTCGAAAGACTTATTCTATCTTTGATGGTTTTGATGTTTAGACAATTAGTTATCTCAGCCCACCAGTTCTTGAAACAATGAGAATCTGTATCAAAGCTAGTCCAATTGACTCCTAGCAACTTCCAGTAGGTTATTGCTTTTTTGCAGAAAAAGAACAAGTGTTCAGTGTTTTCTATTTCATCCCCACACACCTTGCATATCTCCGCCATCTGCATACCTTTTTCTTGCAGCCTTTGATTTGTGCTTAAGAACTCATTCCACATTCTCCACAGGAAGTTTTTTTTATTTACCTTTGATTGGTAAACTCCAGGTTCTGGTCCACATCTTTTGTTCCATGGTGCCTCTTGTACTTGTGCTAGCCTTTTGAGTTTAAACAGCATAATCATGGATGAGCCTCTCGTAGAGTGATTTCACTGTGAAATTGCCCTTCCTGTTTAAGTGCCATATCTTCCTGTCTTTTTGGCTCCAATGACTTATGGGGATCTTCAGGATTTCATCTGCATCAAAGGGATTAAAATTCTGATAAATTAAGTCCCTATCCCACTCTCTACCTCTTGGAAGCAACATATCATAAACCCTCTCGACTCTAGCCCTATCATCAAGGAACTGACAAGTAGGTTTAAATTTAGGGCAATTTGGGATCCAAGGATCATCCCAAATCAATATGGTTTTACCATCACCTACTTGGAACCTAAAACCCTTTTAAGACCCTACCTTGCCCTCATCAAACTCTTCCATAGTCAGGAGTCCCTACTCTTTTTTTACACCTCAAACAAACTGACTTTATGAAAGTATTTCCCTCTCAAAACTCTGCTTACTAAGAGGTTGGGATTATTGAGAATCCTCCACTACTTCTTAACAAGCAAAGCTTCATTAAAGAGCCTGAAATTTCTGAATCCCAACCCACCAAAGTCTTTAGGTTTGGCTAGCCTATTCCACTCAGCCCAATGTAATGTATATCTCCCATCCTCATGTTTTCCCCACCAAAATTCAGTCACATCTCTGCAAATGCTCTGCCAGATAGAATAAGGTATGTTAAAAGTATCTTTTTTTGACCTACCTATACCTAAAGGTAGTCCCAAGTAGTTAGAGGAATTCACACTAGAAATACCATTCAAAACCTTGCAAATGTCTACTTTGGAGCACAACTGAGTATTGTTGGAAAAAATAACAGTAGAATTATTAAGGTTAACAAGTTGACCAGAGGAAGCACCATATTTAGAATGGATATTCAGAAGAGTGTGAGCATGATTTACATCAGCTTTGCAGAATAAAATGGAGTCATCGGCAAAAAAGAGATGAGTGACATAAGAAGAGTTTCTACTAATTTTAATGCTCCTAAAAGTTTGGTAATGTATGGCTTGTTTAATAAGATTGGAAAACCCTTCAGGAAGAATAATAAACAGGTAAGGGGAGAGAAGACACCCTTGTCTAATACCTCTAATGGCCTTGACAAAACCCAAAACTTGACCATCAATATTAAAGGAAAAGGAATTAGAACTAATACAAAGCTAAATCCAGTGAATAAAGAGTTCACTGAACCCCATTTTCTTGCAAATAGAAATCAGAAATACCCATTTTACTATATCAAAGGCCTTGGACATGTCCAGTTTCACATCCATATAGTTATCTTTCCCTTTCCTTTTTCTGTTAAGGTAATTGACACATTCAGTAGCTAAAATGACATTATTTAAAATCTGCCTCCGAGGAACAAAAGCTGATTGGGGGGCTGAGACACAAACATGCAAAACAGACTTAAGCCTATTAGCCATAATCTTAGCTATAATCTTGTATATAACTGTACAAAAACTAATAGGCCTATAGTCAAAAACCTTAGAAGGATTTTGAATTTTGGGGATAAGAGAGATGACTGTATGACTAATGCCTTTAGGAAGACTACCCCTATCAAAAAAATTGCAAATACCAAGGCAAAGATGATCCTTAATAGTGAACCAAAATGATTGGAAAAAGGAGGCTGTCATGCCATCACTACCTGGAGCTTTCTGCTTCTCTATTCCAATAACTGCAGCTTTGATTTCTTTCTCATCAACTACCCTTACTAGGATCTGATTCATTTCAGGGGTGATGTTTCCTAGAATGCCTTCAAGGATGCAACTGTTCACATCTGGATTAGAGGTTTGAAATAGATTTTGAAAGTAGTCAGTGATTTCTTTGAGGATCTCCTGGTTGTTACTGCATCTAGCCCCATCCTGTTTCACTAAATTATCTAAGCTATTAGAACATCTTCTTTGCTTAACACTAGCTTGGAAGTAATTAATGTTTTTGTCACCACTTTTCAACCAATTCACTCTAGCTTTTTGGCTCCAGAAGATTTCCTCATTAATATAAGCTTGATTTTGAATCACTTTACATCTATGCCGCTCATCCCAATCTCTATTTCCACCTTGCTGTTCTATATCACTCAGTTTATATATATATATATATATATATATATATATATATATATTTTTATATTTTAGACTCTGCTAACACCTTGGCTGAGTTGTTCTTGAGAGAAGAATTCCACCTAATCAGACCAAGCGTGACATTCTTAATCCTCTCATGAATGCTAAATAACAAGAGACCACTCACTAGTAATTTCCACGCTCTTTCAACAATAACTGAGTAGCCCTCTTTGTTAGTCCATCTTGAATCAAAAGAAAATGTAAGCTTTCTGACATCCAGAGTATGATCACTATACAAAACCAGCATATTATGATCTAAAGATGTCATGGTAATATGCTTAACAACACAATTTGGCCAATTTAGCAACCAATCAAGAGAGAAGAATTATCTATCTAGCTGTTCCTCACCCCGAACCACAACCTGTCCCATTTTAAACTATGTCAAATTTTTGATCTCAGGAACAGTACTGGCATACACAAAAGTGGCCCATTGAGTTTCAACATTATTTTTTAAAGAAAATTTGACTTTCAAGCAAAATCAAAATTGACAACTTCAAGTAGAGATACATCTTTAGAGCATCACAAAATCATACCACCTTTAGTACCTATGGGGCTAATATAAAGCCATCTATTATCTAGCCTAAGTTTTTAACAAACAGAAGTGACAAAGTTTTCCTTTTTTTTTTTTTTTTTTCAACTTCAGATAGAAGGAAAAAATTTGGGAGATGGTTTCTCAAAACCTCTTTGAATTGGGAAATTGTAGAGTGTCCTCCCAGACCTCTACAATTCCACACACATACTTTCATTGGAAACTATGAGACCATTTCGGACTGGTCTCCTCCATCTCAGAAATAATTATGTTACCTAATGTTTTGGTTTTTTTCAAAGAGTTTTCTTTAATAACCTCTTTTGATGCCAGCACTTTCTCCTTCTTCAGAAATAGGAGTGTCTGTTTGTCCCATTTTTGCTGCGTTTCTCGTTGTCTTTTTGTCTTTCTTTTTCCCCCATATTAGGTCTTTTAGTTGGTTTTTAGTTCGTTTTGTAGTTTATTTCGTGGTTCGCTCTATTTTAGTCTTTCGTGTATTTTCCGTGTATTTTTTCGGTTTTTGTTTGCTTATGGTGTGTAGGTCGGAGGTCTCTAGAGAACAGGAGTTCGGAAAAATACTAGCTGGGCAAGCCTAATCAAATAGAGGAGTTCTTGGGAACACACAGGAAAAAAGCGGAATCGAATTTCGAGTTGAAACGAGCTCAAACGAACCCGTGAACGTTTTTTTGGCTGTGCAGGAAATCCTTCACCGCGGCCGCGGAGGATAGGGCGCGGCCGCGAGGGTCCCAAAAGCCCTTTTTCTGGCCTATGGATGTCGCGGCCTCGGGGATGGTCGTGGCCGCGGGTGTTCCTTCACCGCGGCCGCGGAGGAGTGGTCGAGGCCGGGGAGGTCGCGACGTGCAGAAATTTAAGTTCGATTTTTAGATCAAATTTTCATTATCTTCCTTCTAGCTTTTGATATTCTCTTGTACTTTTTCACTCCAGAACTCATTTTTCTCTTAGTTTTGATTCGGATTCGATCTTGGATTGTGAAAACACCAAGATTCGACTTGGGGATTTGGATTGTTCGTTGTTTTTCGACATTGGATTCATATTAATCGTAAGCTTTCTATTTCATTTTATCTGAGATGATGATGGCTTTGATTGATATTGATGTTGATGTTGAATTGATGATGAGTAGCTAAATTCATTAACTAGGATTAGGGGATAATTGTTCCAGTTCAATTTCGTTTGTGTGATTATTGAATTGCTCAATCTATTCGAGTTGTGTTAAACCTAGGATTAAATTGATTGATCACCATTTTAATCCACTAAATCGATTCTTAGAACCGAAAGGGGAGGAATTGATTGATCTAGGCTCGTTTAGAATAGACTTGTTCGGAGACGTATTGTCTATGTGCTATTTGATTCGATTATTGTTCATTTACGTTTATTCTCTTGTTACGTGAGTTATTGAGAATGAATCTTTGAATGAGTGAGTATTTCGTGGTCTTTAGCCGAGTGATTGATTGTTACTTAATGTATTGAGAACCGGAATTGCCTTGTTTGAGAATTGCGTGGTCTCTAGTCCCTTACATCATTATTTGAATTGTGCTTGTGCTGTGAGTTCGGAATTGCCTTGTTTGAGAATTTTTCGTGGTTAATCTAGTAGTTGATAATCAAATCCAACCAATTGAATTAGAGTGTTTAGGACTTGTTTTATCTTTTCGTGTGATTGAGTAGTCATACAAATAATCCGGCTGACCTTCCTTGAGACACGACCCGGTGTTCGAATCTTTCAATTCTACTCCGGTAAAAGTAACTACAACAAAAAATGGCGCCGTTGCCGGGGAAGGTTTAGGACTTATTTTATGTGCTTATTCATCTTATTTTTCGTGTTTCTTTTTGGTTTTGTGTTTTTCTTGTTTTCGGTGTTTCTTTTTCTTTTTTTATTTTCTTTTCTTTATCATTGGTGCTCGTAACCCATTGTTTATTTGAGTGTATGCGTACCAGGAGTGGACGTAAACTCTCTCCAATCAACAAACCCTTCAACGAGAGCCTGAGAGAACTTCTAGACGAGCTTACTCTCAAATCCCACGAAGAAGGCGAGCATCCACCAGAATCATCTGAGGGGAGTAACTCAGACATGGCTGAACAACAACCACCTAGCAACATCCTCCGAGAATTGGCCCAACCCATAATCTGGCCAATCACTTCATGCATCCGATTTCCACAAGAAGCCCGAAACTATGAGCTGAAGATAGTCCACTACAATCAGCTCCCATCATTCCACGGGTTCCCCAACGAAGACCCGCTCTATTTTCTTCGGGAGTTTTACAATGTCCTCCAGACATTCCCTCTACACGGCCTAAACGAGGACCAACTCAAAATGCGGTGTTTCCCAGAAACTCTGAAGGACCGAGCTCATGACCCTCACACCGGATTCTCTCACAACTTGGGCAGAAGTTTATACCAAATTCGTCGGGAAGTACTATTCCCATCAGAAGGCCCAAGATATCCGGTCTCAAGTTGTCTCTTTTGCTCAGCTGCCAAATGAGCCTCTTCATGAGGCCTGGGAACGATTCAAGGACCTCCAACGGCAGTGCCCACATCATAACCTCTCACCAGGGCTATTGGCGAATTGCATCTATGACTCCCTCCACCAGAACTTGCAGTACATGGTGGACAATGCAGCCGGAGGGGACATTGGGGCAAAAACGGCAGAGGAGATGATGGGGATATATGAGACGATGAGTGCTAACTCGTCTCAGAAGAGCGTCCGAGGGAAGAGGTCCTCAGTGAATGAGATTGGACCCGGGAACAATGTCATGGCGCAGCAGTTAGCCGAGCTCACGGAGCAGATGTGGCTATTAAATGCGAGAGGAGCTTCACCAGTTCAGACAATGGCAGTAAACGTTTGTGGCGCGTGTGGAGGCCAGGGGCACAGCTCTGAGGTTCGCCCGTCGGCTATCGAGCCGAATTATGGAGGGCAGAATGCTGAGGTTAACGCATTGTAGGGGTATCAGAACCGGCCCGGAAACGACCCTTACTCGAACACATATAACCCGGGGTGGCGAAACCATCCTCACTTCTCATGGGCCAACAATATCAACAGCCTCCTCAAACCAATTCTTTCCCCCAACAGCAGCAACCCAGGGGAATGTTAAGACTGCCAGCACCAGCCCAGGGAGCCGAATAGAGTCCGCCAAGTTCAGATGAGAAGCTAGATAAGATCCTCCAGTTTTTGGCCGACAACCAGCAACGAACCATGAACATTGAGGCTTCCATCAAGCGCCTCGAGACGCAAGTGGGACAGTTTGCCACACGGTTCGGGACCATCGAGACTGACTTGAGCAAGGGGAAGTTGCCGAGTCAGCCTGAGCATGCGAATTCAGTTACAGTGTTTATGACTGAGAAGGAGGAGAAGACAATTTTTAAGGAGAAAGAAGCCCCAGTGACACCATCACCCGAGCCTACTTTGCATAGATCTCCAAAACCCTACAGGCCGAAGATTCCTTTCCTGAGCCGACTCTTGGAGGAGAAGGACCGCACGATGATTCGGGACCTTCATGTGATGTTGGCCAAGGCCAATGTCAACTTATCTCCTCCCGATGTGTTGAAGAAAGTTTCGGCTTATGCACGATTCTTCAAGGAAGTGGCCACGAACAAGAAGAGGTTTGAGAATGGTGAGGAGGTGATTATCTGTGAGGCGGCGAGTGTCTTCCAGCATGACTTGCCGAAGAAAGAAAAAGATCCTGGAGGCTTTGTGATGAATATGGCCTTCGGGAATGGGGAAGAGACATCGGGATTGCTTGATCTTGGAGCAGGCATCAACCTCATGCCACTTGCAGTTTACCACCGACTCGGGCTAGGAAACTTGAAGCCCACCGGCATGCGCCTACAGCTAGCTGATCGCTCATACCGTCGACCAGAAGGGATTGTGGAGGATGTGCTCGTACGAGTAGGAAAGTTGATAGTCCCCGTGGATTTCGTAGTGCTCGATGTGGGGAACGTGGAAGAAAAAGGGAAACAACACTCCATTCTCCTTGGACGACCCTTCATGGCGACCACTAGTACTGTTATTGATGTGAGAAAGGGGACGGCGAGCATGACAGTGTTGAGCGAGTCCATCACCATCTCCGTTCGAGAGACCCAGCCTGAGCCGCAGGTAAATGTTGTGGAAGACTGTGCTTACCTCAGGGCGATTGAACAGCTTACTGAGGGCGCGTGTATGCGAGAACACGCGAAGAGATCATTGCAGGACCGTGTCTATGTCCAGAGGAAGTACCGTTCTGACCGAGCCACTGCCCCTCCCCAGCTGAGTTCGAAAGAGCTGCCCCGATCCGAATGGGGCGAGAGATTTGAGTTGACAGAGGCCCACTGCTGTTCGAGGCCTGACTACCTCCACCCTCCACCTGCACCACTGGATTCACAGTGACTAGTCTAGTTACTGTGCCCTGTACGTTTGTATCTCCCTTCTCTTTATTTTTCGTATTTGGTTTAGTTTTTTCTGTCTTTGCGTGTTGGTTGATTATATGGGTAAACTTTCCTTGCACTGATGATCGACAATGGGGACATTGTTCGGTTTTAAGTGTGGGGGAGTTTTTACATGATTATGTGCGTATATGGTTGACCAGGTCTAGGTCTTTTAGGCTGCTTTCATTTTTTTTGTTTTATTTTAGTGTCCTATCTTGAGTCAGTTTGTGTGTTTTGCGAGTATGGATTATGGTGAATTTTAAGATTTGTTGATGTTTGTTGACGATGTTGAGGAGATGTGATGATGACCATGACTAGTATGCCTTGATGAACTCAATGTGTCGTTTTGTTGGACATTTATTTACCCTTTGCGAGGTTTGAGCCTTATGTTGTTTCTTGAGAGTCATTGGTCGAAATTTGTGTTGATCAGAACTTGCTTTGATGTTGCTTTGAAATGAAGTGATTGAAGTTGTGATTTGTGAAAATGATTGAGGCATTTCTTTGACATAGCTCGTTTTAGCCTTTTTCATTGACCTGGTACTTATATTTTCATTAGTAGCCCGTTGAGCCTGAAACCTTATTTCTTGTCAACCGATTCGATTGAATTATTTGAGATTTGACAGTGTACTTGATATGATGACGGAGCTTTCTATTTCTGGATATGGTGGACATTGAGTTGCATTTTGTTTGCTTGACCAGTTAAAAAAAAACCGAGAGCTCACAAGGCGATTCGAATGGATTCTGCTCCGCTTACTAGTCAATTCACGTTGATTGTATGAGCGTTGGGAAACTACTGTAGGACACTTGGAAGACCTCTAATGTTTAAACCTACGGACTGTTGTCCTTTCGATTCGTTGTTGTTCGAAAAAAGTTACTCTTCAAAAATAAAAATAAAAAAAAATCGAAAAAAAAGAGACAATCGAGTACTTAATTTGCATTTCATCTTGAGCATGTATGAGTGTTGCATGGAGTTTTGATGGGAATGATTGGGTTCATGCTGATTTTGGATAGGTGGTGGAGCATTCGAGTAGATTATATGCTCGAGAATTTGATTGTTTATTTGAGCCGCTCTATCTTCATTTTTGTCTTTCTCTTGTGCAAACGGCCTTTATTGCAACCCCATAAGTCCTCTTGATTTGTACTTCATGATTTTTGATTGTTTTAAGAGTATGAATAGACGATAAGCAAGCTTATGTTGATGCATGATGATCGACCAATTTGAGTATACCCAGTTCATATTCATGAAAGAAACTGAGTGAGGCATATATGTATTATACTTCCGTGCTTGAGAGTTTGTCCTTTCAGACGTGTCTATCTAGCTGTTCCTCACCCCGAACCACAACCTGTCCCATTTTAAACTATGTCAAATTTTTGATCTCAGGAACAGTACTGGCATACACAAAAGTGGCCCATTGAGTTTCAACATTATTTTTTAAAGAAAATTTGACTTTCAAGCAAAATCAAAATTGACAACTTCAAGTAGAGATACATCTTTAGAGCATCACAAAATCATACCACCTTTAGTACCTATGGGGCTAATATAAAGCCATCTATTATCTAGCCTAAGTTTTTAACAAACAGAAGTGACAAAGTTTTCCTTTTTTTTTTTTTTTTTTTTTTTTTTTTTTTCAACTTCAGATAGAAGGACAAAATTTGGGAGATGGTTTCTCAAAACCTTTTTGAATTGGGAAATTGTAGAGTGTCCTCCCAGACCTCTACAATTCCACACACATACTTTCATTGGAAACTATGAGACCATTTCGGACTGGTCTCCTCCATCTCAGAAATAATTATTTTACCTGATGTTTTGGTTTTTTTCAAAGAGTTTTCTTTAATAACCTCTTTTGATGCCAGCACTTTCTCCTTCTTCAGAAATAGGAGTGTCTGTTTGTCCCATTTTTGCTGCGTTTCTCGTTGTCTTTTTGTCTTTCTTTTTCCCCCATATTAGGTCTTTTAGTTGGTTTTTAGTTCGTTTTGTAGTTTATTTCGTGGTTTGCTCTATTTTAGTCTTTCGTGTATTTTCCGTGTATTTTTTCGGTTTTTGTTTGCTTATGGTGTGTAGGTCGGAAGTCTCTGGAGAACAGGAGTTCGGAAAAATACTAGCTGGGCAAGCCTTATCAAATAGAGGAGTTCGTTGGGAACACACAGGAAAAAAGCGGAATCGAATTTCGAGTTGAAACGAGCTCAAACAAACCCGAGAACGTTTTTTTGGCTGTGCAGGAAATCCTTCACTGCGGCTGCGGAGGATAGGTCGCGGCCGCGAGGGTCCCAAAAGCCCATTTTCTGGCCTGTGGATGTCGCGGCCTCGGGGATGGTTGTGGCCGCGGGTGTTCCTTCACCGTGGCCGCGGAGGAGTGGTCGCGGCCGCGGAGGTCGCGACGTGCAGAAATTTAAGTTCGATTTTTAGATTAGATTTTCATTATCTTCCTTCTAGGTTTTGATATTCTCTTGTACTTTTTCACTCCAGAACTCATTTTTCTCTTAGTTTTGATTGGGATTCGATCTTGGATTGTGAAAACACCAAGATTCGACTTGGGGATTTGGATTGTTCGTTGTTTTTCGACATTGGATTCATATTTAATCGTAAGCTTTCTATTTCATTTTATCTGAGAAGATGATGGCTTTGATTGATATTGATGTTGATGTTGAATTGATGATGAGTAGTTAAATTCGTTAACTAGGGTTAGGGGATAATTGTTCCGGTTCAATTTCGTTTGTGTGATTATTGAATTGCTCAATCTATTCAAGTTGTGTTAAACCTAGGATTGAATTGATTGATCACCATTTTAATCCACTAAATCGATTCTTAGAACTGAAAGGGGAGGAATTGATTGATCTAGGCTCGTTTAAAATAGACTTGTTCGGAGACGTACTGTCTATGTGCTATTTGATTCGATTATTGTTCATTTACATTTATTCTCTTGTTACGTGAGTTATTGAGAATGAATCTCTGAATGAGTGAGTATTTCGTGGTCTTTAGCCGAGTGATTGATTATTACTTAATGTATTGAGAACCGTAAATGATTGTCCCCGACACGCTAGTCCCTTATATCATTATTTGAATTGTGCTTGTGCTGTGAGTTCGGAATTGCCTTGTTTGAGAATTTTTCGTGGTTAATCTAGTAGTTGATAATCGAATCCAACCAATTGAATTAGAGTGTTTAGGACTTGTTTTATCTTTTCGTGTGATTGAATAGTCGTACAAATAATCCGGCTGACCTTCCTTGAGACACGACCCGGTGTTCAAATCTTTCGATTCTACTCCGGTAAAAATAACTACAACAGTGTCAACTTTTATAGATTCAAGTTTTTATCTTTCTTTAAACTGAACTTCCTTCTTTTTTAATCCCACTCTATCCCCTGTAACTCCTTCTTGCACACGCACCTCTATGAGCTTATCAGTATTAGTCCATGCTTCCAGGTCTTTACCCTCTAAGTCTACATTCTTCTTAACACTAGTGCTGCCCTCTAAGATGACATCTTAGATATTCCTAGGGGTTTCTAGACTCTGATTAACAAGATCAACTCTGGAAATGTCTACATTATCACCTAAAGTCAGATTATCACTATTCTCACCTAAACCACTGTTACCAATTTCTTCAATAGATAAGTTAGGCCTTAAGTTCTCACTAGGGAGACTATCTTAAGTTTGGGATTTTGGGTTCTTATGATCAGACATGCTAGTACCATTGGTTCTCAACCAATCACCAAACCGACCAGGCTTTACTACATTTCCAGAGACATCATTTTATTTGGACTGGCAATTACATTCACCATGTCCAATTAGACCACAATAAAAGCAGAAGTTTTGTAAGTTTTCATATCTAAAATCAACCCATCTTCTGTCATCTCCAAGATTGATGAACGTTCCTCTGGTCAGCGGTTCTCTTAGCTTAATCTCCACTAGTACTTTGACCATATGCCCTCTTCCATTGTTAATGCCAGTGATGTAAACATCCAAAACTTTGTTAATAATTTTACCAATTTTCAAGCCTGGTTCCACCGCAATCCAATGTAGAGGAAGGTTATGGATCTGCACCCAAACCTTAATATGCTCTTCCTCTAAATGAAGTCAACTCCAATTGGGCTCCAACTTTTCAGAAGGATGTATTGGCCATCAAATGTACATGTTTTCCCTTGAAGGATCTTTAGTTTATCTTCCTCATTCTGAAAAATGAACTGAAAGAGATTGTGTCCAAGATTTTTGACAGTGAATCCGAGTCTCGTATGCCAGATGTTGAGGAGAGTTGACTTTAACCCCACAAAGTTTGCTTTTTTTCTCGCCAATCATTTTCCCGATCAGACTATTCTTACATTCCTGAACTCCAATTGCCACATCTTCCTCAAGGAGTTGAACTCCCAATTCTTTTTTCTCCGATAGCATAAACTTTTGCAGTTTGTCAACTATTTCCGTATCCATTGCTACTAAAATGCCACCTTGGATTCCAAACCAATCGCTCACTATAAGGATCAAACAGAAGCCCACT
Source organism: Striga asiatica (assembly GCA_008636005.1). Taxonomy (NCBI): domain Eukaryota; kingdom Viridiplantae; phylum Streptophyta; class Magnoliopsida; order Lamiales; family Orobanchaceae; genus Striga; species Striga asiatica. The sequence continues at coordinate 503,858 of BKCP01005050.1, read as the reverse complement.
AAAGCTGAAACCCTATGTACCAATCTAATGGCGGAAACAACAGAGATGATGATATGGGATATTATACACCTAAGGAGTAAACCGGTCCATTATGCTAGTCGTACGAGCCTAATATCGGGGAAAATCACGTTGATCGAGCAATAATAGACTGGAAGGATGTGGTCGAGCATGGTGGCAGATCTGGTCGATGATCAACTTTGTGAATGGGAGATCAGTCAGATCGAGCACCCAGCGAGTGAAGAGCAATCACGGGGCGTGGTGTGAACGCGAGAAAGCGCGTGAATCCCTTCAGAAAATCCCAAAAGAATATTCAAGGGAACAATTACTCCATTCAAGAGGGCACGTGGCGAGAAGAGATTGGTGCAAAACGATGATGGCGATAACCACCTCTGACACACACACACACTGCGTGTGTACGGACGGGCACATCTGGGCAAACAGCTCATCAAATTCGGGCAGCTCCTAGGGCAGGTATCTCGCTCCTATATATATGGGAGTGAGTCTCTCTTGTTGTTTATGATTTATCCATTTCTTACTTTGGAGAATTGAGTGAAACACATACTTACTTAAGCATCGGAGGCTCTTCACCGAAAAAACCCCCTGGTGTGAGAGTTCTTTGCAGGTACGCGGCGTTCTACCGGTGAGGAGGAGGAAGACGAGCCAATTTCAAGCCAGTCGGAGTGTTTTGTGTTACCATTTTGGCACCGTCTGTGGGACTTTCGTTCGAAAAATGGTGTGCTGAGATTACTGAAGCTTGGTAGCTATGGCGGACGGAATTCCTAGGAGAAATTTGCAAGCGTCGTTCGACGAGGCGTGGACGACGACGAGGCCGTTTGGAGCAGGCTTTCCTCCTGGCTTCTCTGGACCCTTGCCTACACCGGTGACTCCGATGCCTGTTCCACAAGGTGTGGGGGTCACGCAGGTGCATCCTGAAGCTGGTGTGGGCTCAAGACGAGCTCAGGAGGCCCGTACGACTCAGGGAACGGTGATCCCAACGCCGTTGCAACCAGATCTGACCATGGCGCCGCAGCAAGGAGCGGTGGTTCAGGGAGTAGCGCCGCCGTGGGTGGAGGAGCAGTGCCTCGGTCAGTAGGTGGTGATGACTAGGCAGGAGATGCAGCAGATGATGGCAAATGCGGCAGCGCAGGCGGTCCAATAGGTCACCCAAAGCCTTTCTCAAGTGGCTGTTGGGCCGACGAATGTGGAGGAGAATGTGTCTAGCTATGGAGGAGATGGAGCTCCACGAGATCGGGAGGTGGAGAGACTCGCGGAGCAGGTGAAACAAATGCAGGCCAAGATGGATGGTCGACCTGAGAGGCGTGCTCGAGGACACCCGCTCTCGAGGGAAATATTGGCTGCACCGTTACCCGCAAATTTCAGGGACATGAGTTTGGTGTTCGATGGCACTTCCGACCCATCGAGGCATGTAAGGGCGTTTGAGAACTTGGCTGTGTTACATGGTTATTCTGACTTCTGTTAGCTGCAGGGCATTTTTGTCGACCTTGAGAGAAGGTGCGATCGATTGGTTTCAACAGCTCCCTCATGGATCGATAGCGGATTTTGATGATTCGCGGAGAAGTTGATGACCCAATATGCGAGTGCTGTGGCGTAAGAGAAGACGTACTTGACTTTGTTGGCCATGAGGCAAGGGGAGAAGGAGTCGCTACACAAGTATGTGGCTCGATATAATCAAACGTGTTTGGAGATCCCCACGGCTGATGATGAGGTGAAAGTTAGAGGGTTGATAAGGAGTTTGCGAGCAGGGCCCTGTCGAACGTCCCTCGCCAAAACTGTTGCTCGTACATATGATGAGGTGTTGAAGAGGAGCAAGGAGTACATTAATCTAGAGGAAACGGAGGCGGAGTTCCCAAAGTTTGGAGAGTTGGCTACGCCAGAGCCCAAGAAGGGAAGAGCGAACTCGCCTAGGAGGGTGTCACCGAGGAGGAGATCGCCCAGGAGAGAAGGGCATGGAGGATGGATCGAGGACGAGAGAATAGGTGGAAGGATAACCAGTTTTGGGAGGACAGCAATTGCACAATTTTACGCCGATTAATGCGAAGATGGGAGAAATGCTGGTGGCCATTGAGAAGAAAATTGATGGCAAGGAGGTGACGTGGCCTAAGTCGAGGAGAGAAGGGCCAACGCAGCCACAGTAAAAAAAGGTATTGTCGTTTCCACAAAGATTACTGCCATGTGATGGAGAAATGTAGACATCTCAAGGACGAGATAGAGCGCCTTATTAGGGCAGGCCACCTCAAGGAGTTCGTGTACCAAGATAGGGAGAAGGAGAAGGGGAAGGAGAAGAGGAGATGTTAGGAGGATTCGGTGGAGAGAAGTGATAGAGATGATGATGAGGAGGATGAGCGTCTAGGAAGGGGAGATGATTGAGGAGGCAATGGAGGGAAGAGTAGACAAGGAAGCAGATATCGAGGAGGTCAGGAGGATCAGGGCCTTGTGAAGAGGGGGACAATATACATGATCTTGGGAGGACCAACTGATGGAGACTCGAACAATGCAAGGAAAGGGCATGTTCGAGCAATGAAGAGGAAGAGAGAGGAGGTGGGGATTACTGCTCGAATGCCGGGAATAAGTTTTCGGGAAGAAGATGCTGAGGGAGTGGTGTTGCCCCACAATGACGCATTGGTGATCACGGCGGAGGTGGAAGATTTTGATGTGAAGAAGGTGTGTTCATTGATACCGGGAGTTCAATGGATGTAATGTTTTATGATTGTTTTGTGCAGATAAGCAAGGAGCTCAATCTCGAGCTGAAGCCGGTGACCACGACCTTATATGGATTCAATGAAGGTGAAGTGATGCCAATAAGAGAAGTGAGTCTATCTGTCGCCTTGGGGAAAGGAGCGACAAGGAAGGTGAGGATGGTAAGGTTTGTGGTCGTAGGAGCGGAGTCATCGTACGACATCATAATGAGGAGGACCAGTTTGAACGCGTTCCAGGCGGTTGTGTCGACGTACCATATGACGATTAAATATCTAGTGGGCGAAAACGTTGGCGAGGTCGCAGGGGATCAGCTTACCTCGAGGAGTTGTTATCAAACCATGGTGAGCAACAATAAATAGCTCGCGAGGAAGCAAGTGAAGTCAGAAGAGGGAACACTGAATCGACCTGGGAGTTCGAGGTCGAAGGAGGAAAAGGAGAAGGCAGATAAAGGGAAGGAGAAGGTGGAGATGCAGCCAGGAGGGGAGATCGAGGAGATTCAGATGGTGGAAGGTTGCGAGGAAAGAATGTTTCGAGTAGAGAAGGAGTTGGAGGAGCCCATTAGGTCAAAGTTGATTGGGTTGATAAGGGAGTTCGCGGATGTTTTCGTGTATACTGCTGATGAGTTAATGGGGATAAAGGCGGAAGTAATTGAGCATAGGTTGAATATCGATCTTTCGATGAAGCCAGTGAAACAGAAAAGGAGGCACCATGGAGCGGAGATGGACAAGGCGATCAAGCAGGAGGTGGAGAAATTGTTGAAGGCGGGCCATGTTAAGGAGATTCAATTCCCCGAGTGGTGGTCCAACACGGTGATGGTGTCCCAGTCAGGAGGCAAGTGGAGGATGTGTATTGATTTTAGTGACCTGAATAAGGCGTTTTCGAAGGATTTGTACCCGTTGCCTAGGATCGATCAGTTGGTCGACTCCACTGCCGGCTGTGAGTTACTCAGTCTGATGGATGCATCCCGGGGATTTCATCAAATTCCTTTGGCTTGGGAGGATAGAAAGAGAGTGAGTTTTGTTACGAGCAGGGGCACTTATTGTTATGTGGTGATGCCCTTTGGTTTGAAGAATGCGGGGGTGACGTATCAAAGGCTGGTCGATAAAATTTTCAAAGAACAACTGCGGAGAAATATGGAGGTTTACGTCGACGATATGTTGGTGAAAAGCAAGGAGGAGACTGATCACGTGAATGATTTGAAGGAAACGTTCTTAACTTTGCAGAGATATGGTATGAAGTTGAACCCTTCTAAGTGTTCTTTTGGAGTAAAGTCGGGAAAATATTTAGGATATATGGTGACGAAGAGGGGGATCGAGGTGAACCCAGAAAAGGTGAGGGCAGTGATCGAGATGAAACCACCCACGAAGGTGAAGGAGGTGCAGATCCTGACTGGCCGGATTGCGAGTTTGAGTCGCTTCATATCGAAGGTGGCAGAGAAGAGTGGCCCCCTGTTTCGACCAGTGAGGAAGCGCTCAAAATTTCAGTGGACGGAGGAGGATCAGAAATCATTCGAGGAGCTGCAGAAGGTGTTAGCCAATCTACCTCTGCTGGCCATGCCGATCCACGGGGAGGACTTGTGCTATATATATCAATTGGGGAAACGACGGTGAGTTCAGTGTTGTTGCGGGAAGAGGGAGAGGTGCAATTCCCGATCTATTATGTGAGTAGGGTGATGCAAGGAGCGGAGAGGAGATATTCGGAGATATTCGGAGATTGAGAAGTGTGCCTTAGCGGTGGTTGTTACGGTGAGGAAGTTGCGACCTTATTTTCTTGGCCATAAGGTGAAGGTGAGAACGAACATGCCTCTGGGAGAGTTAGGCCGACCCTCTGTATCAGGTCGACTAGTGAAGTGGACGGTGGAGCTGAGCGAGTACACGATAACATATGAGCCTAGGAGGGCGATCAAGGTACAGGCATTAGCTGATTTCATACAGGAGGGTACGAAAGTGGAGGAAGAGTTAGAAGGAGTTTGGCAGATATTCGTTGATGACTTGGTGTCGAGAGTTGGAAGAGGCTTGGGCATTGTGTTAATTTCGCCCAAAGGAGATAGCCTGGAGTTTGTAGTCAAAGTAGGGTACCGGGTGTCGAACAATGAGGCGGAGTACGAGGCAGTTGTTAAGGGAATGCAGTTGGCTATGGCGGGAGGAGCTCGAAAGATTCAGGTGCATTCTGATTCTCAATTGGTGGTGGGCCAGTTCCAGGAGGATTTCGAGGTGAAGGAAGAAAGGATGCAGAAATACGTGGAAGAGATGAAGAGATTGCGAGAGGAGTTTAGCTCATTCGAGCTGGTGCAGATACCTCGAGGAGAGAATGGTCGAGCAGATCTGTTATCCAAAATAGCACAGAATCGGTTGACTGTAAGAGCAGAAGCGTAACTTTGCTGCATATGGAGAAGAGTGTGGTCGAATGTGAGGTGGTCGAAATAGAGGAGGTCGATGACTGGAGAGCCTCGATATTGAAGGAGTTGAAAGAAGGAGGGGCAAAGGTGTTGAGGAGATTCTTCGAGCATAGAGGAGTGTAGTATAAGCGGTCGTATACTGGACCTCACTAAGGGAGACGCCCGATGGGTGCTGTAGTGATCATAGAAAGGCGGGTTCCTTGGTGGCCAAAATTCTGAGGGCAGGATATTTCTGGCCAACTATAAAGGAGGATGCAAAAATGATGGTGAGGAAATTCTTGCAATGTTAGAAACACGGTCCACTTATTCATCAACCGATGGAGAAGATGACTACGATGAGTGCCCCTATCCCATTCGCGCAGTGGGGCATCGATCTGGTGGGGCCGATGCCGCTGGGAACTGGGCAAAGGAAATTCTTGATTGTGGTGGTGGAATATTTCACGAAGTGGGTGGAGGCAGAACCAATGGCCAAGATTACGAAGGAGAAGGTTTGGTGTCCCGAAGGTACTGGTGTCCGACAATGGGACACAATTCAATGGCAAACGGATTCGAGCATGGTGCGAAGACATGAAGATCGAGCAACATTTCGCATCGGTCGCTCATCCACAAGCCAATGGACAAGTCGAGGTGACCAATAGGATCATACTGAACGGCCTAAAAACCAGACTGGAGAAGGCGTCGGGTGCATGGTTTGACGAGCTCACTTATGTACTTTGGGCATATCGAACAACTGCGAGGTCGACAACAGGGAAAACCCCCTTCAGCCTGGTCTACGACATTGAGGCATTACTTCCGGTGGAGATCGAAGTCCAGTCCAGAGATCGAGCACATATGATCCTGAACAGAATGAGAACTTGATGATGGCGGCCCTCGACACAATCGAAGAACTTCGAGAACGTGCCTCGATCAGGGTCGAGGCATATAAGCAGAGAATGCGGGCAGTACATGACATAAAGGTGAAGGTCAGAAGGTTCCAGGTACGTGACCTGGTCTGGAAAAGGGTGGACGTGCTGAAGCATGTGGAAAAGCTCGAGCCTAACTAGGAAGGACCATATCTGGTCGAGAAGGTCCATGCGGGAGGAGCATACTCGCTCAATGACGCCGAAGGAAGATCACTCCCCAGGTCATGGAACGTGGCTAACTTGAAGAAATATTACGTTTAAATTTTTCTTTAGCTTCTCTCGTTTCTCTTTTTTTTTTTTCTTATGTTGGAAATGTTTCACAAAAATGACGTAATCGAATTCTCAGTTTCTGATTAATGAAATTCCATTTACAAGTTGCAATACCTTGTCTAATTATTGCTTTATCCTACTTTGAATATGTCGTGTTGCGCGATAACTGGCTGCTCGAAGACAAAAAATCCATCATGACTAAGGCCGAGAGGCTAGATGGTCGCATGTAACGACCACCCCTTTGAGGGTGGACATATGCTCGAGGACAAAAAATCCATCATGACTAAGACCAAGAGGCTGGATGGTCGCATGTAACGACCACCCCTTTGAGGGTGGACATGTGCTCGAAGACAAAAAAATCCATCATGACTAAGGTCGAGAGGCTGGATGGTCGCATGCAATGACCACCCATTTGAGGTTAGAAAAGTGCTCGGAGACGAAAAATCCATCATGATTAAGGCCGAGAGGCTGGATGGTCGCATGTAACGACCACCCCTTTGAGGGTGGACATGTGCTCGAAGACAAAAAATCCATCATGATTAAGGCGGAGAGGCTGAATGGTCGCATGTAACGACCACCCCTTTGAGGGTGGACATGTGCTCGAAGACCAAAAATCCATCATGATTAAGGCCGAGAGGTTGGATGGTCGCATGTAACGACCATTCCTTTGAGGGTGGACATGTGCTCGAAGACAAAAAAATCCATCATGATTAAGGCCTAGAGGCTGGATTGTCGCATGTAATGACCACTCCTTTGAGGGTGGACATGTGTTTGAAGACAAAAAATTCATCATGACTAAGGCCGAGAGGCTAGATGGTCGAATGTAACGACCATCCTTTTGAAGGTGGACATGTGTTCAGTGGTATTTAAGTCATTGTGATCAATTAATTTATTGTAATGAATCAAGGAGGTAAATGGTGTGGCTTAAGTAGTGGGTAAAATATACATAACTTCCCTGTATATTATGAAATCTGCGCGTTTTACCCTACTATTTCAAAAATTACATCAGACCCTTTTGTATTAACCAACTCTTGCACGATACCACCCTCTCCGTCCAAATTGACGCGTGCTGTACACACTCATTTAATGCGAAAATTATTCATTTTTTTCATATATTTTTTATTTTAAAATTAAAATTTACTATTTCGCCCTTTACTATTCTACCCCTTATAAGTCAAAAATAAATGTGTAGCTGCTCCTCTCAAGATTCGAACTCAGGCCAAAACACCACTAAGCAAGCTCTTGAACCACTCTACCATCATAATCCTATGATATATATTTCACACATTTATTTAAAACAACACGAACAGAAAAACAGTTAATAAAAAAAACCACAAACAAAAGTAATTATAAAAAAATATAATTCAAATAAAATAAAAATTAAATTAACGCCATGATAAAATGAGCTAGGTCTAGAAGACTCCAGTCCACTCCACATAAAACTTTCATGAAGACCAACTTCCTAAGTTTAGGCATCACAGGGAAATTGAGCGTTGTTAGAAGCTCCTGCAATAACAATAAATAAAGATATCAACTGGTAAGTCATACATATACAGGCTCACTGGGCCTTCCTTTAATACCTTACTTTTTGAAAAATTATTCAACTTCTCGCAATTCCACAATTCCTGCTCAAACTTTAAATATATTTATGGATATTTGTAGCTTTTAATATCTTTCAAAAAAGAAAAATAGTCCCATTTCAGGTTCTAAACAAAAAGATTACATGACATGCCAAAAAATAGTTCAGTAAGAAACTGTCGAAAGATTATCTCAAGTGGTGCACTTTTGGAAAAGTCCATATCTTAAATGGACTTATGGAAAATAGACTTCTCCAGAAGTCCTTATCCTTTACTTCTGTAGAATGGAATTTTTGGAGAAACAACTTATCCATATTTCCACTCTAAAATTAGCACCAAACATTAATACTTATCCAAATGAACTTTTACATCAAAAAGATCTATTTGACAAATGTTTCCAAACAAGCTCTAAATAATTTAAAATATTGCTCTTATGCAAAAATAGTTATTGGCAAATTTTACATAACCAAAATGCTAAGAAAGCATATGGAAAAAAAGTCACCAGAAGACATTTATTAAAAAATAAAAATGGACGCTGAAGTATTGAAATGCAAATTTCAAAGGACAGAAATTAGCCATGCTATATTTACTTTACCATCAATAGGCTCGATTAAGTGAATAAACAAAATAAGAACGACAGCTTATTTATAATATAGAGTATATTTACTTAATTATTATATTACTTATAATATAGAATTTATTAATTCAATTATTATAGAATCTACATATTGAATTATTATATTATTTATAATTTATAATTATCATTATACTTTAGAATATAATTTATTCAATTATTATATTATTTATAATTTAGAATATATTTATTCAATCATTTATTATTTTTAATTTAAAAGTATTTAGTGAATCATTATATTATTTATAATATATAATCTATTTACATAATTATTATATTATTTATAATTCAGAATATATATATTTAATTATTATATTATTTTCGTTGTACGTTATGATATATATTTGAAATCACATTCATAACTAAATGCTTAGTAGCCTAGTTGGTGGAGAGTTCACTTTTATACCCCAAAGGTTATGGGTTCAAGTCCCACCCTTGGGACTTTATTTTTAAGTCAACATACTTGACAGTAAGGGAATAATGGTAAATTCATTGATAAAGTAAGGGTGCAATGGTAAATTTGACGAAAATATAACGCCGTGAGTATTAAAGTAACGCCGTTAACATCAAATGGCGAGTATGCATGCAGATATTAAATACAAGAGGGTTTGACGCAATTTTTGAAATAGCAGGGGACAACGCGTAGATTTCATATAATACAGGGGGATTTGGTGCAATAAACCCCTTAAGTAGTTGATGTACATGACATTGACACATAGCGACAACACAAACTTGTCGACAATACAAACAACATACAAGGTAACACATCAACATACGCATAAGCGGGAAAGTAACAAGAAAGTTCCATATACTTCAGCAAAAATAATATTCATTCATAGAGAGAAGAGTACATAGTTCAACAACAGAAAAATACAACAACTTCAAGACGCAACATTAACGGGATCTTGTGAGGTCTGATCACCGTTGGCATTGGTACCACTAAGAGTTGGCTCGAGCTGCTACTGCGATGGCTCAATCAGCTGACTTGAGCCAGAAGTCGACCGAGTCCAATCGGACAACTGGTTTTGACAAGCAATGGGAGAAATATAACCGTTGGGAAGCATGAAGTTGCGCCTCAGCATGTCATCATGATTTACGACAAGCTCGAGGAGGCCCGACCACCAGTCGTGGTCAGCAGGCAAATCGAGAGTGCTTTGGTAACCGGCGGGAACCTTGGGCATAGCATCCCAAATAGCCTCCATATTGAACTCCTCAAAGTCGTCCTAGGCTATCTGGGCCCCCTCCTACTGCATGATAGCCCCGAAGCAGTCGGTACCGTATATATATATATACGGAGGTTTGCAATGCTTCTAGAGTTCAAAATATTTAAAAGCAGGAGGATAAATTCCTAAGCCCCGGTTTACATCTCATAATATCATAATATTTAACATAAGCAATTCAAAATTTACTCAAGTATTCATACCTGAGTTGGCACGGCACGACGGAAGCGAGTGGTCATAACTATATCATAGTATTCAATTATTTCTCACTGTTCACATAATTCGTACATACTAGTCTACAGAAACGCAGACTGACCCTGATACCAAACTGTAACGCCCCACTTTTATTTGCCGAAAATCAGAATAAATTTTTCAAATTTATTTCGAAGCACCTGAGGCGTTACACCTTTTTAAATCGAACTTCAATACTAACCAATTTTTCAATACTCGATCATTCATCAAACTCAATCATCAATCATCATCAATAATACTAACTCCCAAATACGGGTTTTCCAAAATTTCATAAATCATCACCCAAACCGGGTTCCAACAATATTCATAAATTCTAAGGAATCTCCTTAACATTATTCAGTCATAAAATCCGAAATTAATAAAAACAATAATACCCCAAGTTCATAATCATAAACCAGTTCATAAATGCGGAAGCATAACAAATAATAAGGCCAGTCTTATAGACCGACCACCACTCGCTCTACTCCGCCGTCGTACCTGCCTCGCTTAACCTGAAACGTGAATTTCAGGTTGGGATGAGCACAGTTGGAAAAAGTAGTGCTCACCACTATGCAGTAAACATTATTCGTAATAATGAAACAATAATCAATAATAAAAAAAGGTATGGTCTCAGCATGTATACGAATCAATTAATTATCCCAATCTCCTATCAATCATATCAATAATAGACTCATGTGCACACCTATAGCAATAGACTACTGCCGAACTATATACCAAACGCCTTATCTAAGGCCTTACAACGAGTGTCCGGCCAGTAGGAGTATCCCGCCGGCCAAGGTGTTCGTAAAATTTTTTGTGGGTATTTGGTAACCGAGTTACCCGACCTCGGGTCGATCTCAAGGAAGGTCGTTCGGAATTATTTTTTTTTATTTAATTGTCTAAATACAAAAATGAGAAAATAAACCTAAACATTGTAATCCATTTTGATGTGGTTTTATAATTAACTAAAATTCTTAATTTAATTTAACAAACATAAAATGAAAAGAACAGTGAATAAACAACAATAAAATAATAAAAATGGTAAATAGGTAAAAAGAATAAAGATGAGGAAAGTGTTAGGGAATCGGAAAATAATTGTATCAATTATAATGATAACTTCAAAGTGTTAATCATTCGGTTAAATGATTCGATAAACACACTAATTTAGAGGTTCATATTCAATTCAGTTACGAGTAAGAATATAAACATAAATCACTGTATTCGTGTACCACTTAACATATAAGCAATACATTGACGTGTAAACTTATTTATTTCGAGCCGTGATCAATCAACTTCGCCATTTTCGGGTTAAAAGTTGATTAAGTAGATTTAAAAGAATGTTTAGTTCTACTTAAATCATAAAAATAAATATAACTCGAAATAATAGGAACAATCAACAATTCGTCATCATCATCGAACCGACACAATCATTTCCCTATCCCTAACGAAGGGTTTAGTTCGTCATGATTTTATTGACACAAATAATAAGAATAATCCAAGCTATCGTTTTACACATAAAAACTTTCGAACGATAACTTACGATTACGATTAAAACTTGGCGTCAATATATCACTTAGAACTTTTAGGAAAATGAAAATAAACAACTTACAAGATTAAAACCAAGCTTGCATTCAAAGATCAAACTTGAAGAATATCAAGAACACTAAGAACACTCTTGGAAATATTTACATAGAAAAGAGAAGAAAAGTGAAGTTGTCCAATAAGTGAAAGAGAAGAGAGTATTTATAGGAAAAAAGATAGAAAACTTGTAATATAAGAAAAGAAAAATGTGGAAAAGATGATAGGAAAAATGGGAAAGAAGATGGGAAAAATAGGAAAGAAAAAATGTAAGAAAAGGTGAAAGAAGATAGGAAATTTGAGAGAAAAGTTGGAATTTTCGAACAAAAACCTAAAGTGATTTTTCCGCGCGCATTCGCGCACGTCTCGGGCGGATTTGCTTCTCGGGCTCGTTTTGGGCTCGTTCGAACTCGGAAAATAGTTCCGTTTTTTTCTACGCGTTGCTAACGAACCCCTCTATTCAATGATGTATGCCAATACAAGTTTCACCCAGAATACAATTATCTAAGGATTTTTAACTTCCAAGGTGTCGGCAACTCGCTTGATTTTATGCTTCGGTCCCGTACGAACTCATCCGAACTCGAAATCGAGTTCCGCTCCTGTGTATAGCTAACGAGCTCCTCTTTCCATTAATGTGATCATGCCCAATAACTTTCCAAAATCTTACTCTTCCGAGATTTTCGACCGTTTCTTTATTTTACAAATACTCGAAAAATAAAAAAAAAATATACAAAAATCCACACAAATACTTAAATATTACAAATCACTAAAAAACCAAAAACTACCCAAAATCCCACAAAATTACTAAAAATACATAAAAATAATAATTAAAAACATTAATAAAAACATAACAAAAATAACACTAATAACTCCCCCACACTTAATTCTTTGTTCGTCCTGAACAAAGATAAAAACTTAAACAAAACAATTCAAACATTATTATTTTTTTTTCATCATTTTTTTTATATATATATTTTTTCCTTTTTTTTTCTTTTCTTTTTATTTTATTTTATTTTTATTTTTATTTTTATTTTTATTTTTATTTTTATTTTTATTTTTTTTATAACACACAATAACAATAAAAACCAAAATAATGTCGCCCACGCTTAAAATAAACAATGTCCCCATTGTTTAAGGAAAAATAAAAAAAATATCTGAAATAAATGAAATAAAAATAAAAACTTACTAACACAATGAAAAAAAATCACTGTGCGTCTCAAGATGGTGGTGGTGGCGGTGGCAGATAATCACTCTCCGAATTCCAGCTAGTGTCCCACTGATTGTAATGATCTTCAGAAGTGATCCACCGAATGATAGCGCATATATATATATATTTCTATTTCTATTTTTTTTCTGATTTTTTTTTTGAAAAAAAAATAAAAAAATCTGCTCGATTTATTGCCGGGAGCTCGGCATCAATCATTTTCAGAAATACTCAGGATTGACGAGACTAACAGTCTCGATATGCTGTTTTCTGAACTCACCTTCGTAGTACGGTTTGAGTCTTTGTCCGTTTACCACGAACATTTCGCCATTTATTGGGTTTCGAATTCGAAAAGCTCCAAGTGACAAGACCTCATCAATAATATAAGGTCCACTCCATCGGGATCTCAACTTACCCGGAAAAAGCCGCAAACGAGAGTTAAATAATAGAACTTTCATACCCGGTATAAAGTTCTTTTGTTTGATTTTCGCATCGTGAAGCCTTTTCACTTTATCTTTGTAAATCTTTGAATTTTCATATGCTTCATTTCTCAACTCCTCCAGCTCGGATAATTGCAATGTTCGTTCTTTTTCGGCTACTTCGACATCAACATTAATTTTCTTTATTGCCCAATATGCCTTATGCTCAATTTCAACAGGAAGATGGCATGCTTTTCCATAGACGAGCTGAAACGGACTCATCCCCAATACACCCTTGTATGCTGTCCTTTGGGCCCATAGCGCATCGTCAAGACTGTTGGGATCTGTGAGGATCTCGTTATGTACAAATCACGAATTCAATAGCAAACGTAAACCTATGGCGCAGCGGATCTAAAGGTTTGACGTAGAGAACTTACGGCTTAAAATTTATGTAGATCTGGTTGACCACGAACGGTTGACCGCAATTGATTGACCGCAACACGCGTCTTGGGTTGCACGAACAAGATCAGATCAAAACTGGATCAAACGGATGCAAACAGATCAAAACGAAATTTTGCTGCCAGACACCGTCCGGCGGCGCGTGAGGGCGCGTGCGGCGTCGGCGGCGATGGAAAGCTCTCGTCGAGACGGTTGTCTGGGTATACTATACGTCTCAATCAGACTTCCGGTTAGTTCTGTAGGTCAAAATCTATTTCGTCTCGGTTTACCTACAGATCTTCTACTGTATTACTCAATACACCCTTCTTCAACTTGTACCAGTGGAGCAACAAGAAGAAGATAAAGCTCGAATGAGATCTAGAGAGAGAGAGATGGGCGGCGTTATTCACGTGTGAATAGGATTGGGATTCTCTTCTCATGAGCTTAATGATGTATATATAGAGCTACAGTAGGGACCCTAAGGAGATTAGGAAAAGGGCTCCTTAATTAATTAGACTAACTGTAGGCCAAACCCACTCCTCTAATTAATTAAATAATATTAATGGGCCACCAATGTTTGTCCCATTTTTGTGTCTTTATTTCATGATTATTTTCTTTTCGTTTTCCCCCATTTGTAGGTTTTTCGTAGTTTATTTGGTCCAATTCGTTGTTTTGCGTTTCTCTCTTTAGTTTATATTTGTGTGTCTTTTTGTCGTGTTTTGCTGCGTGTTTTTCTGTGTTGTGTTTTCAGGAGGTAGGTTGTGCCGGTCGAGGTTAGGATTGCGTGAGCCGAGACTGTGATTTCGAGAACATCCGTTACCGAGCGAAGGAAACTCGAGGAAGGACAGAAAAAACGGACAGAAACTGTGCCCAGAAAAAGTCGCGACTCGCGAGATGTCTCGCGACTGGCGAGTCGAGTCGCGACTCGAGGGAATGTCGCGACCCGCGGAAAAAACAGAGGCTTATGGTGCAGTGTCGAGCAGAACTCGCGATATGATGTCGTGACTCGCGAGATATTTCGCGACTCAACCCCAAAAATTTATATTTTGACGACGCGCGAGTCGCCAGGAAGTCGCGACTCGCGAGCGAAGAAAAGGTCCATCTCGCGACTCGCGAGTTAGTCGCGACTCGCGACTTTGCCGGGCGCGAATTTCGAGGACGGGATTTTTAGAGCAGAATTCGACCCTAGGGTTCATTATTCGGTTTTCAGACTTTGTTTTTACACTTTTTCTCTCTAGAAACTCATTCCTTTTCTTTCTTTCGCACTTTTGAATTGTTTTGCTCTTGGGATTCGATTTTAGAGATTAAAAACCTCTATTATCTTGCCTTGGATTCGGATACTATTGGATTGGGTTCAGAATTTTTATTAATCGTAAGTATTTTTCTTCAATTCTTTCATTGATGATGATGTCTTGGGTTATGAATGTTTGTGTGATCAAATCCATTATGATTAGCTAAATCCATCTGCTAGGGATAGGGGATAATTGATTAGGTTCAATTATAATTGCTTGTTCTTAATTGTTCATATCTATGCGAGTTGAGTTCAATTTAGGGTTAATAGATTGATCACCTATATAACCTAGTTAATCATTGTTTAGAACCGAAAGGGGAGACATTGGTCGATTTAGGCTCGTTTAGAATAGACTTGTTCGTCAAAGTATTGTCTATGAGTTGCTGGCTTTGATAGTCAATCGTATATGTTCACTCTCTTGTTACGAAGAGTTATTGAGAGTGAACCTCTAAACGATAGACGATTCATTTCCTTTAACCGAGCAATTGATTGCCGGTAGTTGTGTAAGAACCGAAAGCAGTTGTCCCCGATTCCCTAGCTCTTTAAATTCTCAGTTAATTCGTTACTGTTCATTTCGTGCTTTATTTAATTTAAAGTTGGTAGTTGATAATCGAAACCCAAATCATTGAATTAGATTGTTTAGGATTTTTATCTTCTTTTGTGATTGAATAATCGAACAATTATATCCGGCTAACCTTCCTTGCGATACGACCCGGGGACGAATCTTTCGATTCTACTCCGGTTAAAATACTGACAACAAAATTGGCGCCGTTGCCGGGGAAGGTTTAGGATTATAATTGTGCGCCTATTCATTTTGTTTTTAGTGTTTCTCTTATTTCTTGTGATTTTCCTTGTTTCCGTGTTTCTCTTGATTTCTTTTTATTTGTTAGGTGTTAATTCGTGTTTTATTTTGTTTTTATTTTGTTTTATCATTGGTGCTCGTAACCCTTGTTGGTCTTAGTGTATGCGTACCAGGAGTGGACGCAAATTGCTATCTCCGATCAACAAATCAGTCAACGAGAGCCTGAGGGAGCTGCTGGAAGAGCTTACTCTCGAGTCTAACGAAGGAAACGAACACTCCCCGAATTCGTCAGAAGGCAGTAACGTCGTCATGGATGAACAACAGCAACAACTGCCTCGCAACACCCTTCGAGACCTAGCCCATCCGACGATTGGGCCGATAACCTCATGCATCCGGTTGCCACAAGAAGCTCGGAACTACGAGCTTAAGATGATCCATTACAACCAGCTGCCATCCTTCCACGGGCTCCCGAATGAAGACCCTCTTAACTTCATTCGGGAATTTTATAATGTGCTACAGACCTTCCCTCTCCACGGGCTTACAGAAGAGCAACTGAAGATGAGGTGTTTTCCCGAGACACTGAAGGACCGGGCCAAGTCCTGGTTCATGACCCTCGCACCGGACTCTCTCACTACCTGGACTGAATTATACACGAAGTTCATTGGGAGATACTACTCCCATCAGAAGACCCAGGAGCTCCGGTCGCAGATCGTCTCATTTGCTCAACTACCGAACGAGCCTCTTCACGAGGCTTGGGAGCGGTTTAAGGACCTCCAGCGGCAGTGTCCTCATCACAACCTCTCTCCGGGGCTACTGATCAACTGCTTCTACGACTCCCTCCATCAGAACTTGCAGTATATGGTTGACAATGCGGCAGGAGGAGATATTGGAGCAAAGACAGCTGAGGAGATGTTTGCAATTTTCGAGACGATGAGCACGAACTCATCGCAGAAGAGCAGCCGAGGGAAGAGAGTGGTAGCATACGAGGTCGGGCAGGGCAACAATGAGATGGCCCAACAGTTAGCTGAGCTCACAGAGCAAATGCGTTTACTTAACGCACGAGGAGCTCAGCCGGTTCAGACCATGTCCGTTGACACGTGTGGGGCATGTGGAGTCCCAGGCCATAGGTCTGAAGTGTGCCCTTCAGCTTTCGATCAGGAGTCCGGTGAGCAGTACGCAGATGCCAGCGCTTTACAGGGTTACCAAGCTCGGCCTGGCAATGACCCGTTTTCAAGCACGTACAACCCGGGATGGAGAAATCATCCCAACTTCTCCTGGTCCAACAACACGAACTTCCAGCAACCCCGTCCGAATTTTATGCAGCAGCAACCTCGACCAAGCTTCATTCCCCGTCCGAACTACCAGCAGCAGCAGCAGCCGAGAGGACCGGTAGCCGGTATGCAAGCACCGGGAACCGGACCAAGTTCTTCCCTCCAAGACGACAAGCTCGACAAGATCCTCCGGTTTATCACGAATCAAGATGCATCCATCAAGCGTCTTGAGACACAAGTGGGCCAACTGGCCACAAGGGTCGGGCACATGGAGACCGAATCTGACAAAGGGAAGTTGCCTAGCCAAACCGAGCAGGCGAAGGCTATCACGGTTCTAAGAAGCGGGAAAGTAGTGGACAATAAGGTGTAAATGCCCGGACCCGAGGATCAAGAGGTGGCCAAGAAACCTGAGAGTGAGGGGACTTATGCAGAGAAGAGCAAGGAAAGAGAGTCCGGGAAGGTGTCAGACGAGCCCGTGCTACACAAGTCACCAAATCCATTCAAGACACGCATTCCTTTTCCGGACAGACTTAGGAACGAGAAGCAGGAAAAGCAGTTCCGGGATCTTTTCAGTATGCTCTCCAAGGTAAATGTTAACTTGCCCCTCCTTGACGTGATTAAGAATATGCCATCCTATGGGAAGTTCTTTAAGGACTTGGTGACAAAGAAGAGGAAGTTCGAGGACGGAGAGAAAGTGGTTGTGTATGAGGCGGCAAGTGCGATGCAACATGACTTGCCCAAGAAGGAACGGGACCCAGGCGGTTTCATTATTCAGATAGCCTTGGGAAACGGGAAGGTAGCTTCGGGGATGCTAGACCTCGGAGCCAGAATAAACCTCATGCCCTTCTCGATTTTTCAGAGGCTCGGTCTTGGGGAGTTGAGGCCGACCCGCATGTGCATCCAGTTGGCGGACCGTTCCATCCGGTATCCGAAGGGGATAGTTGAGGATGTTCTCGTGAAAGTGGGTAGGCTTATCATTCCAGTTGATTTCGTTGTTTTAGACGTGGGAGATGTTCACGAGAACGGGAAGGACCACACCATCCTTCTCGGGAGACCTTTCATGGCAACTACGAATACCCTTATCGATGTGAAGAATGGGACCCTGAATATGACTGTGTTGGGGGAGTCGGTGTCTATTTCCGTGCGGGGAGCTATGTCTGTCTCCTCGGTTAACTTTGTAGAAGAATGTGCTTTCGTTGATCTAGCCGACCCCTTTGTTGATGAGATGGTCATTCACGAGTTCGAGGAGATATCTATGCCGGTTTTCGAGTATGAGGATGAGCCTATAGTTGAGCTTTTTGAAGCGGGAGAGGGCCATTCCCGAGCTGAGGCCACACTTGAGCTTAAGGAGCTACCCACGCACCTTAAGTATGTCTTCTTGGATGATACCCAACAGAAGCCAGTGATCATTTTTGCTGAGCTTGACCGTGAGGAAGAAAAGGAGCTGATTGCCATGCTCCGGAAGAACCAGAAAGCAATCGGGTGGAGCTTAGGAGACATCAAGGGAATTAGTCCCTCTACATGCATGCACCGGATCATCTTGGAGGAGGGAGCCAAGCCTTTTCGGGATAGCCAACGCCGGCTTAACCCGAATATGATGGAGGTGGTCAAGAAGGAGGTGTTGAAGCTTTTCTCTAAAGGGTTGATCTATCCAGTGGCGAGTAGTGAGTGGGTCAGTCCTATCCATGTGGTGCCCAAGAAGGGGGGCATAACCGTGGTCGAGAACGATAAGAAGGAGTTGGTCCCCACCCGCATCACTACTGGGTGGCGCATGTGTATTGACTATCGGCGACTGAATGCGGTGACGAAGAAGGACCATTTCCCGTTGCCGTTTATTGACCAGATCCTTGATCGTCTTTCCGGCCATCAGTTCTACTGCTTTTTGGATGGACTCTCCGGCTACTACCAAGTAGCCATTGCACCTGAGGATCAGCCAAAGACGACTTTCACGTGCCCCTTTGGCACCTTCGCGTTCAGACGGATGCCCTTTGGCCTATGCAATGCACCGGGTACATTTCAGAGGTGCATGTTCTCCATCTTCTCGGATATGCTTGAGGATTGCTTGCAGGTATTTATGGATGACTTCTCTATCTTTGGTGATTCATTTTCTCATTGTCTTCATAATTTATCTCGAGTCCTTGAACAGTGCATTGAATCTAATTTAACTTTGAGTTGGGAGAAAAGTCATTTCATGGTTAGGAGTGGTGTTGTTTTAGGCCATGTTGTTTCTAGTAGAGGGATGGAGGTAGATAAGGCTAAAGTAGATGTTATTGAAAAACTTCCCCCTCCTGTGAATGTTAAGGGGATCAGGAGTTTCTTGGGGCATGCGGGGTTTTATAGGGGTTTCATTAAAGACTTTTCGAAAATTAGTCAACCATTATGCCACTTGCTTGCTCAGGATGTACCATTTATTTTTGATGATGCTTGCTTGAGTGCTTTTAATGAATTAAAGAGCAAGCTTGTGAGTGCCCCTATTGTCATTGCCCCTGATTGGTCTCTTCCTTTTGAAATTATGTGTGATGCATCTAACCTTGCAGTGTGCGTCGTTTTGGGTCAACGAGTTGATAAGTTGCTTAGAGTGATTTATTATGCTAGTTTGACTCTTAATGGGGCCCAACAGAATTACACCACCACCGAGAAGGAACTTCTAGCCGTGGTCTTTTCACTAGAAAAATTTAGATCTTATATTTTAGGATCTAAGGTAATTATTCACTCAGACCATGCGGCTTTGAAGTACCTTTTGAGCAAAACTCATTCTAAACCAAGGCTCATCCGGTGGATCTTGTTACTGCAAGAGTTCGATGTAGACATTAGAGATAGGAAAGGTTGTGAGAATGTAGTTGCTGATCACTTGTCACGCATAGTCCCATCTGACTCATCATCTTCATTGATTGTGCATCATTTTATTAATGATAATTTTCCTTATGAGCATGCGCATGAAGTGTCGAAAAGTGCTTGGTATGCTGACATTGTGAATTTCTTGTGTTGTGGGAAATTGCGGCCTGACCTCTCTTCCCGAGAGAGAAAGCGTTTTATTTCTGTGTGTAGGGGCTACTTCTGGGATGAGCCGTTCCTTTTCAAGATGGGAAAGGACGAGGTGCTTAGGAGATGTGTACCGGAAGAGGAGCAAGTCGATGTCCTTACATTTTGCCATGAGTTTCACTGTGGAGGCCACTTTGGCGGTCAGAAAACCGCCTTTAAGGTACTACAATCAGGTTTGTTCTGGCCATCACTTTTCAAAGATGCTCATACTTTTTGTCGCTCTTGTGATCGATGCCAAAGAACTGGGAATATAGGTCGCAGAAATGAGATGCCCTTGACTAATAACCTTCAAGTCGAAATTTTTGATGTCTGGGGCATTGATTTTATGGGACCATTTCCTAAGTCTAATGGCTATGAGTACATTTTACTTGCCGTAGATTACGTGTCTAAGTGGGTTGAGGCTATCCCCACAAAGACATGTGATGCTAATATCGTGATCAAGTTTGTGCAAGGGTATATTTTGAGTAGGTTTGGGTTCCCGAGAGCAATTGTAAGTGATGGAGGGAAGCACTTCTGCAACAAGCTTTTCGAGAAGCTGATGAAGAAGTACTGTATATCACATAGAGTGGCTACTCCCTATCACCCGCAAACCTCGGGTCAAGCAGAGACGAGTAATAAGCAGATCAAGACTATCCTAGAGAAGACTGTCAATTCCTCAAGGAAGGATTGGTCGAGCCGGCTCGACGACGCTTTGTGGGCCCAACGAACAGCATACAAAGGCGTCTTAGGGATGAGCCCTTTTAGACTCGTCTATGGGAAGTCTTGTCACTTACCAGTGGAGATTGAGCACAAGGCCTTGTGGGCCATTAAGAAGACGAACTTTGATTTAGATTCAGCCAGCAAAGCTAGACTGTTGCAACTATCGGAGTTAGAAGAAAGGAGGAACGAGGCATATGAGAATGCCAAGATTTATAAAGACAAGGTGAAGAGACTCCATGATGCCCATATTGTCAGAAAGGAGCTGGTACCGGGTATGCGTGTTCTTTTGTACAATTCCCGACTCCGTCTTTTTCCGGGAAAATTGAAGTCCCGGTGGAGTGGCCCATATGTTATTGAGGAGGTGTTGTCTTTTGGGGCCATTCGACTTCGCAATCCAGCTAACGGCGAGTTATTTGTGGTTAACGGACAGCGAGTGAAGCCATACTTCGATGGGGAGTTTGGGAAGTATCACGTCGAGACCATCAGTCTCGGCGACCCCGCGTATCCTTGATTTACGGCATCAATGCCGAGCTCCCGGCTTAAAACCGAGCTTTTATTGTACTATGTGTATATATATATTATTACCTGCTTTATTTAAAAAGAAAAAAGAAAAAACAAATCGCGACTCGTGAGATATGTCGCGAGTCGCGAGTTGGCCAGCGCCTTCTGGCCTTCACTCTCTGTTTTTCTCGCGAGTCGCGGAATGAAATCGCGACTCGCGACACTGAAGTCGCGACTCGCGGGTATTTCGCGTGTCGCGAGTTGCCCCACATGTATTCGGCTGTCGTCTCTGTTTTTCTCGCGAGTCGTGAGAGTATGTCGCGACTCGCGAGACAATGTCGCGACTCGTTAACCTGTCGCGACTCATTTCGCGACTTACCTGTTCTTTTTTTTTAAAAAAAAATTGACGGGTTCTTTTTTTTTTTCTTTTGCAGGTTCTCCTTCTCTCCTTCTCGCCCAACTCTCTCGCGACCAAAGCACCGCTCTTCTCCACCATCTCCGTTCGTCCCTTCTGACCATCCACCACCGTGACCTGCTCTCCGGCGAACTCGGCTCCTCCAATCGCCCACAGTAGCTCGCCCCTCACTCGCCCCGATTCGCCGCTATCTCTCCTAATCGCGACAACAACCCTAGCCCCAAATTTTCGTCCGACCATCACCTCGCCAACGATTCCGGCCAGTCTTCCAGGCGACCGACGACCTACTTCTCCGGCGAACCACGAGCTCGCGAATCACGATCCCTTGTTCTTCAGTCGGGCAACAACCACTCGCCTACTCTCCACTGCTCGCGACAGCTCCCGCCTAGCCTCCGCCGTCCCTTGCTCATCTCTGGCCCGCGCCATCACACCTCCGTCCACCAGCACCGCCGGCGTCCGACTTCTCTGACCACCATTGTCATCTCTTGCTCCAAACTTTCGCAACCTACTTGGAGTCACAGCCAGTAATCGTAATTTTTCCTATTTTGTGGATACTTGCGTTGTTTGGATTGGATAGTGCGTCCTTGAGCTGCAGTTGAGTTGTTTGGGTTGCGTGTGCCCACGTTGTTTGGGTTGGAGTTATTTCGGGTCTACAGTTGTAGTTTGCATCCGAATCCCACTTTGTGCCTCTCACGTGTTTGCTTGTTTGCCTGAGTGACGTTCATCTTCACCATGGTGAGGAAAGGAGCCGGTAACAAACGTAAGAAGTCTGTCGGAGAGTCCTCTGCTTCTCGGGACGGGCACGTCGATTTACGGGCCGACTATGGTGCCCCCTTTCCCATTCTCTCGGAACGCGAGGGGGAAGTTTACGCTCGGCTCGCACCGAAGGCGGTCTTGAAATCCAAAACATTCGACTTCACCTTGCTCTCCGACCTTGGTATTTTAGCGACGATCCAGCAGTACCTTGACACGCTTGGCTTGCGGAAGTATGCCTACGTTTTTCATCCGACCTATCAGAACCTCACACTCGAGTTCTTCTCTACCCTCGAGTTTCGGAAGAATTCCGATGGCTCCGAGTACATGACGTGCCGTTTGCTTGGTACTAAGGTGATAATTGATGCCGCCGTCATGGACCGCGTCTTGGGCCTCCGTAATGTAGGCAGTAGCGGTTGGGCGTCTATGACTCCGTCTCGTTTCTGGGCTGAGATTTCTCCCGACACGGTCTGGGACTCCCGTGGCATGGCTAATAGCCTCATTGAGAGCGGCGCGATTGCAGTCATGCACAAGTTCTTGTGCTATGGCCTCTTCGGGAAGAAGGAGGCGAATAAGGTCTCTCAGAATGATCTCGTCGTCATCTGGTCTATGCTCCGGAATGAGCCTCGGAATGTGTTGCATATCTTCACGGACGAGCTCCGGGCTGTCACCCGGACTACGCGTACATTCGCCTGTTTTGGACATGTGGTGACGGCGTTTGCTTTGCATTTCGGCCTCGATCCTGTGGCGTCTGGCAGCCCCCCGGTTTTGATGCGGCGCATTGATTCTTTTGAGCTGTCGCATTCAGGCCTCATCGTGGATCGACACACCTTCGTGGCCTATCCTCAGCGTCAGGCTTACGCCACCTATGCGAATAAGGTAGCGGCCGCCGCTGCCGCCGCTCAGTCAGGATCGTCTCGTCCTCCGCCAGAGCCGGAGGTGATGGCGCACGATCAGGAGCTTATCGACGAGGACCATCGCCTTCCGCCGCCTGTTGGTTGGCAGCCGGCCCCGGAGGCTGATTTTCAGGAGCCCCGACCCGCGGGTTCGCAGCAGCGCCCCGCCGAGCCCTCTGCTCCGCCAACTTGGTGGTCCCAGCCTCCTCCGTGGTGGTTGGCGTTCGAGGATCGCTACAATCGGGACATGCGCGACTTCAGTGCCCGATTCGAAAGCGCCGACCTCCGCTTTCAGGCTCCTGGCAGACCCAGTGGGACGCGCGGTACACTCAGTGGAGCTCCGGCACCGGCCAGTCCTTTCCTCCTCCTCCGTCTCCTCCTCATGGACCACAGTGACTTGTCATTGTGTTGGTTAGCTTTTCTTTTTTTTTTCTCTTTATTTTGTTTCTCTTTTGTATTTTCTCTTTATTGTGTTTTGTCGGTTAATTGTGTAAGTACAACTTCCTTTCACTGCGGCTCGACAATGGGGACATTGTCTGGTTTTCAGTGTGGGGGAGTTTATGTGGCTGTATGATTGACCAGGTCTAGTTGTTTTTCTTGTTTTAGGGTGTGTTTTATTTCTTTCTTTTGCTTGTGGACCAGTCTAGTGTAGGATTTATGTGTTTTGGGTCTGTACTTGGAAAATTCATGGTGAGTTAAGATGTGTTCAGTGGATTCAATGAGTTGTGATGTTGGCATTGTATGGCATAGCGTGATGAACTGCTTGGTTAATGGCTTTGATTGACATTCAGATATTTGCCTAGTGAGGTTTGAGCCTTATTTCTTTCTTGAGATACATTGGTCATGCTCTTGTTTGATTAGAACTTGCCCTGAGTCTGCATCGAAATGAATCAATTTGAGTTGTGAACTGTGAATATGATTAAGGCATTTTTTTTGTATCTTTCTATCATTGTTTTTTATGCAGTTATTCCCTAGTTGCCCTTTTGAGCCTAATTGTTTTCTTTTATAACCCCGTGATGATGACATTATTGAGTTTCGGGTTGAGAATGGGAGGGGATAATTGTGGAGTTTGTTTATTTTTCTCAAAAAAAAAAAAAAAAAAAAGAAAAAAAAAATGTAGCCGAATGGATTGTCATTGTCCAAAGAGGTTTACACAAAAAAAGGAAAAAAAGAGCGACCAAATAGGGTCGCGAGAAAAAAAAATATAAAAAATAAAAAAGAAAAACAACAAAATAAGTTGGGTGTAAATGTGTGTTTTTAGGAGAAGTGTGGGGGAGGTCCGGTTTGTTTGAGTAACCGGATGAGCGTGCATTCTTGGGTTAGGAGTTTGAATTATGTTCGAGCCACTTAGCCTATATTTATCCTACCTGTCCAAAGAGCCTACGTTACAACCCTGAAAGACCTTTTGATTCACTAGTTGCAGCTTTTGATTGGTTTAGAGTAGAAGTTAGACAATGGGCAAGCTTATGATTGAACTTGTTATTGACCAATTTGAGTGCATCCATATCTTTATCTGTATAAGAAAGTGAGTGAGGCACACATATACATTCCCATATTTGAGTGGACGCCATATTGAAGTTTAGCGATCAAGCATGTAGTCGTGTTATGTTCGTATGTGCCAGTTGAATGCTCATTGTTGAAGTTGAACGTGTTGAGACTTATCTTGTTATCGACTGATGACCAGACTCGTTTCTTGTTTCGTGTCTTTCCTTTTCTTCTCTTCTCTCTTCTTTTCTTTTCTCTTTGTTCGGGACGAACAAAGGTCTTAGTGTGGGGGAGTTGTTTATCCCATTTTTGTGTCTTTATTTCATGATTATTTTCTTTTCGTTTTCCCCCATTTGTAGGTTTTTCGTAGTTTATTTGGTCCAATTCGTTGTTTTGCGTTTTTCTCTTTAGTTTATATTTGTGTGTCTTTTTGTCGTGTTTTGCTGCGTGTTTTTCTGTGTTGTGTTTTCAGGAGGTAGGTTGTGCCGGTCGAGGTTAGGATTGCGTGAGCCGAGACTGTGATTTCGAGAACATCCGTTACCGAGCGAAGGAAACTCGAGGAAGGACAGAAAAAACGGACAGAAACTGTGCCCAGAAAAAGTCGCGACTCGCGAGATGTCTCGCGACTCGCGAGTCGAGTCGCGACTCGAGGGAATGTCGCGACCCGCGGAAAAAACAGAGGCTTATGGTGCAGTGTCGAGCAGAACTCGCGACTCGCGAGATGATGTCGCGACTCGCGAGATGGAGTCGCGACTCGCGAGATATTTCGCGACTCAACCCCAGAAATTTATATTTTGACGACGCGCGAGTCGCCAAGAAGTCGCGACTCGCGAGGGAAGAAAAGGTCCATCTCGCGACTCGCGAGTAAGTCGCGACTCGCGACTTTGCCGGGTGCGAATTTCGAGGACGGGATTTTTAGAGCAGAATTCGACCCTAGGGTTCATTATTCGGTTTTCAGACTTTGTTTTTACACTTTTTCTCTCTAGAAACTCATTTCTTTTCTTTCTTTCGCACTTTTGAATTGTTTTGCTCTTGGGATTCGATTTTAGAGATTAAAAACCTCTTATCTTGCCTTGGATTCGGATACTATTGGATTGGGTTCAGAATTTTCATTAATCGTAAGTATTTTTCTTCAATTCTTTCATTGATGATGATGTCTTGGGTTATGAATGTTTGTGTGATCAAATCCATTATGAGTAGCTAAATCCATCTGCTAGGGATAGGGGATAATTGATTAGGTTCAATTATAATTGCTTGTTCTTAATTGTTCATATCTATGCGAGTTGAGTTCAATTTAGCGTTAATAGATTGATCACCTATATAACCTAGTTAATCATTGTTTAGAACCGAAAGGGGAGACATTGGTCGATTTAGGCTCGTTTAGAATAGACTTATTCGTCAAAGTATTGTCTATGAGTTGCTGGATTTGATAGTCAATCGTATATGTTCACTCTCTTGTTACGAAGAGTTATTGAGAGTGAACCTCTAAACGAGAGACGATTCACTTCCTTTAACCGAGCAATTGATTGCCGGTAGTTGTGTAAGAACCGAAAGCAGTTGTCCCCGATTCCCTAGCTCTTTAAATTCTCAGTTAATTCGTTACTGTTCATTTCGTGCTTTATTTAATTTAAAGTTGGTAGTTGATAATTGAAACCCAAATCATTGAATTAGAGTGTTTAGGATTTTTATCTTCTTTTGTGATTGAATAATCGAACAATTATATCCGGCTACCTTCCTTGCGATACGACCCAGGGAACGAATCTTTCGATTCTACTCCGGTTAAAATTACTACAACAACCAACATTATATTATTGCACTCCCTTTCCCTAGCCCAAATTACATTTGAGACTCCAATAATAATTACTCGATTTACCTCCCCACGTTTAAGATATAATGTCCATTAATTAATTCGATTACTGACAATCAAGAATTAATTAATTTATTATTATTTCACCGAAGCTAGCGCTCGTTCATCACATTCTTATTATGTCGGAATTTAATCCACCTGCACGGTTTAGCATAACAATCCTTCATGAACTCACTCCGGGGACATCATCAAACTAACGCACATGGTGACCGTAAATATCCTAACAACACATCCTATATATAATAGTATTACCCAAAACAGTAGGAATATTAATCCAGCAAACTGAACCTCACCCAAGTGAATCAAAGTAATATATATTATATATATATGCCTGTTTAATATCTTACGGGTTAAGAGAACGCAGTAATTAACCGAGGCCTAGTTCATTTACGACGATCAGTATAAAATGAACTTCTCCTCTCTGGGATCCTGTTCAATACATAAATGTACTAGTGCAACTAATCAGTCAAGACAAACTGTACAGTTGACACTACAACCGTTCGGATGGGGTGTTCATGTCCATCTAGGTTGTGAACAACTATTCTTGTTCGCAAGTGACTGATAGAGTGATCTTCGGTTCGCCCGATGACGACCCACCCTATCTAAGTGCAGAACAACAGAACGTAGAACTTGTTTAATCTAACATGATTCTCATTCATAAAGGGTAAATGTGTAATAACATGCAAAGCCAAGCTTTCAGTATATAACACTAACAAAGACGAGTCTACCAATCTTTCCGTGAAGAATTCACGGTTTTCTCCAAAATATTTTTTATCTGTTTGTTGCTCGTCTCGGCTTGTCCCGACGTCTGAGGATGGTACGGGGTAGCCACACTATGGGAAATCCCATATTTCTTCATCAACTTTTCAAAAATACGGTTGCAAAAGTGTTTGCCACCGTCGCTTACAATCGCTCGTGGGAATCCAAACCTGCTCAAGATATTGCTGCGCAACTTGATGACCACATTAGCATCACATGTACTTGTGGGGATAGCCTCGACCCATTTGGATACGTAATCTACGGCGAGTAAAATGTACTCGAAACCAAAAGATTTAGGAAATGGTCCCATAAAGTCGATACCCCATACATCGAAAATTTCTACTTGTAAATTATTTACAAGGGGCATCTCGTTTCTAAGACCAATATTCCCAATTCTTTGGCATCTGTCACAAGCACGACAAAAATTATGAGCATCTTTGAAAAGGGTAGGCCAAAACAAACCTGACTGAAGAACCTTGAAAGCGGTTTTCTGACCTCCGAAATGTCGTCCACAGTGAAATTCATGGCAAAATGCTAGGACATCAACTTGCTCTTCCTCTGGCACACATCTCCTGAGCACCTCGTCCTTTCCTATCTTAAAAAGGTACGGCTCGTCCCAAAAGTAACTCCTGCACATAGAAACAAATCGCTTTTTCTCTTGGGAAGAGAGATTAGGCCGCAGTATTCCACAACATAAATAATTCACAATATCAGCATACCAAACACTCTTTGAAACCTCAAGCACATGCTCATAAGGAAAATCATCGTTAATGTAACTATGCACAAGCAATGAGGATGTATGATCAGATGATGCAATGCGTGATAAGTGATCAGCAACTATGTTCTTGGAACCCTTTCTATCTTTAATATCTACATCAAACTCTTGCAATAACAAAATCCACCTAATGAGCCGTGGTTTAGAATGTGTTTTGCTTAGAAGGTACTTCAAAGCCGCGTGGTCTGAGTGAACAATGATTTTCGAACCCAAAATGTAAGATCGAAATTTTTCCAATGAAAAAACTACGGCTAGAAGCTCCTTCTCAGTGGTGGTGTAACTGTTGAGCACTATTAAGGGTCAAACTAGCATAATAAACTACACGGAGCAATTTATCAACCCGTTGACCCAAAACGGCGCCTACTGCAATGTTAGATGCATCACACATTATTTCAAAAGGAAGCGACCAATCAGGAGCTATAACAATCGGGGCACTTACAAGCTTATTTTTCAATTCATTAAAAGCACTCAAGCAAGCATCATAAAAAATGAACGGCACATCTTGAGCTAGCAACTGACACAATGGCCGGCTAATTTTCGAAAAATCTTTAATAAAACGTCTATAAAATCCGGCATGCCCCAAGAAACTCCTAATTCCCTTAACATTCACAGGAGGAGGAAGTTTTTCAATAACGTCAACTTTGGCCTATCGACCTCAATCCCTTTATTAGAAACAACATGTCCCAAGACAACTCCACTCCTAACCATGAAATGACTTTTTTCCCAACTCAAAGTAAGATTTGACTCTATGCAACGTTCAAGTACACGAGATAAATTATGGAGACAATGAGAGAATGAATCACCAAAAATAGAAAAATCATCCATAAATACCTGCAAGCAATCCTCGAGCATGTCTGAGAAAATGGAAAACATGCACCTCTAAAATGTGCTAGGTGCATTGCATAAGCCGAAAGGCATCCTCCTGAAAGCGAACGTGCCGAAAGGGCACGTAAATGTCGTCTTCGACTGGTCCTCTGGTGCTATGGCCACTTGGTAGTAGCCCGAGAGTCCATCTAAGAAACAATAGAACTGGTGGCCCGATAGTCTGTCAAGGATCTGGTCAATAAATGGCAACAGAAATGATCCTTCTTTGTTGCCGCATTCAGTCGTCGGTAATCAATACACATCCACCAACCGGTAGTGATTCGGGTAAGAACCAACTCCTTCTTGTCATTTTCTATCACGGTAATGCCTCCTTTCTTAGGCAACACGTGGATCGGGCTGACCCAATCGCTGCTAGCCACCGGGTAAATTAACCCCTCAGAGTAGAGTTTCAATATCTCTTCTTTACGACCTCCATCATATTCGGATTTAGCCTTCGTTGGCTATCCCGAAATGGCTTAGCTCCTTCTTCTAAAATTATCCGGTGCATACACGTGGAAGGGCTGATGCCCTTGATGTCACCAAGACTCCAACCGATCGCTTTTCGATTTTTCTTTAACACCCCAACGAGCTCTTCTTCTTCTTCTAGATTGAGTTCGGCAAAAATTATCACCAGTTGCCTTTTCTTGTCATCAAGAAACACATACTTGAGATGTGAGGGAAGTTCTTCCAACTCTAGTGGCGGTGGATCAATTTGCCGGGGTTCCTTGACCTTAAAGAGCTCAATGGTCGGTTCCTCTTTTTCAGTAAATTCTGGCATCAATCTCTTCTCCAAGTCCCGAGTAGCTATCTCCTCGACTAATGGATCCATCTTATCAACAAAGGCACATTCCTCGGCAAATTTTATTGAGGATGCTGATGTGGCTTCCCGAACCGATATGTATACCGATTCACCCAAAACCGTCATGTTCAATGTCCCGTTCTTTACGTCTATCAATGTGTTGGTGGTGGCCATGAATGGTCTACCAAGAAGGATAGTGTGATCCTTCCCATCTTCCTATATGTCACCGACATCCAAGACCACAAAATCTA
Source organism: Striga asiatica (assembly GCA_008636005.1). Lineage (NCBI taxonomy): Eukaryota > Viridiplantae > Streptophyta > Magnoliopsida > Lamiales > Orobanchaceae > Striga > Striga asiatica. The sequence goes on along the minus strand of BKCP01005050.1, from coordinate 473,799 downwards.
CTAGGACAATTAGTTTCCCAACACGAACAAGAACATCCTCCACTACCCCCCTTGGGATAGCGAATCGAACGGTCTGCAAGTTGGAGGCACATTCGGGTTGACCATAAATCACCAAGGCCAAGCTTTTGAAAAATGGAGAATGGCATGAGGTTGATCCCTGCTCCAAGATCTAGCATCCCCGAAGCCTCTTTCCCATTCCCGAGGGTAATTTTGATTATAAAACCCCCAGGATCACGTTCCTTTTTCGGCAAGTCATGATGCATAGCACTTGCCGCCTCATAAACGACCACCTTCTCGCCATCTCCGAACTTCCTTTTTTTTTCACCAAGTCTTTGAAAAATTTTACATAGGACGGCATATTTTTTATAACGTCTAGCAATGGAAGGTTGACATTAACCTTCGAAAACATGTTGTATAGGTCACGGAATTGTTACTCTTGCTTCTCGTCCTTCAATCGTCCTGAAAAAGGTATACGAGGTCTGTATGGATTCGAGGCTTTATGCAATAGTGAGTCCTCCGTAGTCTTCTTTGCATCGCCCTCTTTGTTTGTTACCATGACATCGTCCCTTGTTAATTGAGCTTGGTTTTCTTGTTCGAGTGGAGTTGGCATTTCCACCTGGTTATCGACCACCTTTCCGCCTTGCAACACCGTTATTGCTTTGGCCTCCGTGGGTTGACTAGGAAGCTTTTCTTTGTCTGCCTCAGCCTCAATATTTTCAACTCGAGTGGCTAATTGCCCCATTTGCGTTTCTAGGCGTTTGATTGATGACTCCTGGTTGGTCATGAATTGGAGAACTTTGTCCCACCTATCGTCTTGGTGAGACAAACCTTGTCCTGTCTCCTGGTTTTGCATCCCGGTAATTGGTCCCCTTTGTTGTTGTTGAAACTGCTGTTGTGGGTAATTCGGCCTCATTTGCTGTTGAGGAACATAATTGGGCCGAGGTTGTTGTTGAGCGAAATTTTGTCGGGGCTGTTGAACTTTGTTGTTGTTAGCCCAAGAGAAATTAGGGTGGTTTCGCCACCCTAGGTTGTATGTGTTGGAGAATGGATCGTTGACCGGTCGGTTCTGGTATCCCTGCAAGGCGTTGGCGTCTGCCGGTTGCTCGCCAAAGTTTTGATCGAAGGTCGAAGAGCACATCTCCGATCCATGCCCTTGAACTCCACATGCCCCGCAAACATTAACAGCCATGGATTGCATTGGCTGAACTCCTCTTGAGGTGAGTAACCTCATTTGCTCCGTTAGTTCGGCGATTTGCCGAGCAATAGCATCTTGTCCGGGCGAGACCTCGTTTACGGTCATTCTCTTCCCCCGAAAGCTCTTTTGAGATGAGTTGGTACTCATCGTCTCAAAAATCTCCATCATTTCCTCCGCCGTGCGAGCACCGATATCTCCCCCGGCGGCATTGTCCACCATATATTGTAGGTTTCTGTCGAGAGAATCGTAAAAACTGCTCACCAATTGGCCGGATGGAAGATTATGATGTGGGCACTGTCTTTGAAGGTCTTTGAATCGCTCCCACGCCTCATGGAATGGCTCATTGGGATGTTGGGCAAATGAGACGATTTGGCCTCTCAACTCCTGGGTCTTCTGGTGGGAATAGTATTTCCCAATGAACTTGGAATACACTTGCTCCCAAGTAGTGAGTGAGTCGGGAGCAAAATTCATAAACCAAGCCTTTGCCCGGTCCTTTAATGTGTGCGGTAAACACCTCATTTTTAGTTGGTCCTCATTTAACCCTTGAAGAGAAAGGGTTTGGAGGACATTATAGAACTCCCGGATGAAATGGAGAGGATCTTCGTTCGGCGAGCCATAGAAGGATGGGAGCTGGTTGTAGTGGATTGTTTTTAGCTCGTAATTCCGAGCCGCAGGTCCCAAACGGATGCAAGAAGTCACCGGTCCAATCATCGGTTGGGCCATTTCTCGGAGGAGAGAACGTGGAGGTGAATTTCCCCTCTGTACGTCTTGGTTCCATTTTCTCCGGATCTTTTGATGTAGAGGTGTCCGGAGTGACTTTTATTTTTGTCAGTTTCTTTTTGCTCTTTTCGTCTTTCGGAGTAAGAACAAGTCCGCTCCTAGTACGCATACAAAAATAAAGAAACCGTCACATGCACCAGATATAAAATATATAT
>BKCP01005050.1:430049-471646 GCA_008636005.1 Striga asiatica | reverse complement strand
TTTTTTTTTTTACTAATTAAAACAAATAAAAAGAAGTGAGCTAAAAAGAAAAAAAAAATTACAATTTATAAATAATAAAAAAAATCGAGAGAACTACAAAAATTAAGAAAAATCACAAAAATAAGAGAAATAAAAAAAAAATGAGACAATTAAATATCTAACTAAGCATCCTATTACCTTCCCCGGCAACGGCGCCAATTTTGTTCGTAAAATTTTTTGTGGGTATTTGGTAACCGAGTTACCTGACCTCGGGTCGATCTCAAGGAAGGTCGTTCGGAGGTTTTTTTTTTATTTTTTTATTTAATTGTCTAAATAAAAAAATGAGAAAATAAACCTAAACATTCTAATCCATTTTGATGTGGTTTTATAATTAACTAAAATTCTTAATTTTATTTAACAAACATAAAATGAAAAGAACAGTGAATAAACAACAGTAAAATAATAAAAATGGTAAATAGGTAAAAAGAATAAAGATGAGGAAAGTGTTAGGGAATCGGGAAATAAATGTATCAATTATAATGATAACTTCAAAGTGTTAATCATTCGGTTAAATGATTCGATAAACACACTAATTTAGAGGTTCATATTCCATTCAGTTACGAGTAAGAATATAAACATAAATCAATGTATTCGCGTACCACTTAACATATAAGCAATACATTGACGTGTAAACTTATTTATTTCGAGCCGTGATCAATCAACTTCGCCATTTTCGGGATAAAAGTTGATTAAGTAGATTTAAAAGAATGTTTAGTTCTACTTAAATCTTAAAAATAAATATAACTCGAAATAATAGGAACAATCAACAATTCGTCATCATCATCGAACCGACACAATCATTTCCCTATCCCTAACGAAGGGTTTAGTTCGTCATGATTTTATTGACACAAATAATAAGAATAATCCAAGCTATCGTTTTACTCATAAAAACTTTAGAACGATAACTTACGATTACGATTAAAACTTGACGTCAATATATCACTTAGAACTTTTAGGAAAATGAAAATAAACAACTTACAAGATTAAAACCAAGCTTGCATGCAAAGATCAAACTTGAAGAATATCAAGAACACTAAGAACACTCTTGGAAATATTTACATAAAAAAGAGAAGAAAAGTGAAGTTGTCCAATAAGTGAAAGAGAAGAGAGTATTTATAGGAAAAAAAATAGAAAACTTGTAATATAAGAAAAGAAAAATGTGGAAAAGATGATAGGAAAAATGGGAAAGAAGATGGGAAAAATAGGAAAGAAAAATTGTAAGAAAAGGTGAAACAAGATAGGAAACTTGAGAGAAAAGTTGAAATTTTCGGACAAAATCCGAAAGTGATTTTTCCGCGCGCATTCGCGCACGTCTCGGGCGGCTTTGCTTCTCCGGCTCGTTTTGGGCTCGTCCGAACTCGGAATTGAGTTCCGTTTTTTTCTACGCGTTGCTAATGAACCCCTCTATTCAATGATGTATGCCAATAAAAATTTCACCCAGAATAAAATTATCTAAGGATTTTTAACTTCCAAGGTGTCGGCAACTCGCTCGATTTTACGCTTCGGTCCCGTACGAACTCATTCGAACTCGAAATCGAGTTCTGCTTTTTCCTGTGTATAGCTAACGAGCTCCTCTTTCCATTAAATTGATCATGCCCAATAACTTTCCAAAATCTTGCTCTTCCGAGATTTTCGACCGTTTCTTTATTTTACAAATACTCGAAAAATACAAAAAAATATACAAAAATCCACACAAATACTTAAATATTACAAATCACTAAAAAACTAAAAAAACTACCCAAAATCCCACAAAATTACTAAAAATACATAAAAATAATAATTAAAAATATTAATAAAAACATAACAAAAATAACACTAACAATACTCATCTTTCTTCTATAAACCAACTTGGTGATCCTTCAATCTTCTTCAGCAATGGTCCGATTTCACCAATGGATTTAGCACTGCTAAAAATCCAAAAATTCTATTCTTTTCTCCCTCTTAATATCATAAAGAGAATTTATCAAGCTCAAGTAGAAAGATTGAGCTCATGCTCAATAATATCCCAAATGATATAAGATGGCTGATTGAAGCAAAAGTTCGTGTGTTCGGCGAGTATCCCAATGCATACAAGTATCTGTCAGGTATGGGTAAAAGCACTTTTGCCAAGAAACGTAGAGCAAAAAGAATAGGCGGCTGCTATAAATGTGCTCGTTGGAACTGTGACACTCGCTGTACTTCTTTGGGCTTTGTCTCAATTAAACGGGAAGATACAATAACTTTCATCAAGAATGGCTTGAGTAAGGAATCTCTGGATCAAACTATTCAGCAGATTCTTGATACACATTCTAGTGGATATATGCATCGAGAACTGATGTCTTTATGGCTTCTGTTCAAACATGAAGAAAAACTCTATAGTCTGGGAAATATTATTTCCAATGATCATGTTTGTCAACATTGTTCTTGATAGTACCGATGTACTGTATATAAATCTTATCGCTTCTGATAGATAAGAGTTATTTAAGACTCAACTGCTTTCTTGTCGGAACTTCTCTTCTTTAAAAGGCAAATCTATCTTCTTAGCCAATTATCTCTCATAATAAATGGCTACTGCCGAGTCTTCTCAAGGTTCCAAACTTCTTCAGCCCCTCAGAACTGTGTGCATTCTTGGTGGTTCTAAATTTGTAAATGTTCCTCACAACATCTATGTTGTAAGCCAACTGGTGAAAGAGTTGGGAAAACATAAAATCAACATACTTTATGGAGGAACTAGTATCTATTTCTTTAACAACCTCTTAATGGCTGCTAAATGCTTTGATATCCAGGTGAGAAGTATCCTTCCTTTTTATCTCACTTCATCAAAGGTTGTCAAAGATTCTGCTACTTTGATGATAACTCTTTCAATTTATGACTGTTTAATGTCTATGATATCTGGTTGTGATGCTTTCATCGTTCTTCCTGGTGGATATGGAACTTTAATGACTACTTTTACCCTTGCTACTTGGGCAGAAATGAAATTTCATACCAAACCTATTGGTCTGTTAAATTTCAATAACCTTTTCCACCACTTGCTTGGATTTCTAGATGAAGGATTGTATCAAACTTTTATATCTCCTTTCCAAAGAGAAATATTCAAGTCTGCTGACACTTCCTCTGAACTTATCAAGAAACTTCAAAACAACATCTCAACAGTTCAAGATTCAATGGGAACTCCAGGATTCAAACGCAAGCGAGCATTTGATCCTTTAGATCTATCTTTGTGAAACTACAACCATGATGGGTGGCAGAGTTATGGAGGCTTGTGCTCTTGAGACGCACCCTCCCTTTATGCAATATAACTTTGTACTAGTTGAGAATTCCTTTATGCTTATCTGTATCTCCTTTTTCTGATATTTCTGTACTAGCTTCTTAGAAATAAGGAAACTCTCAACAGTGTGCTCGAATCTTTGTCTAGCTCTTTGCTTTTGACTTTCAATGATATTAGAATTTCCATCTGTCAAGTAGATTGATTGTGCAAAATATACTCTTCTCGTATATACTTGATTCACACATCAATACTACTTGTTTCTGGATTGAGATAACTTCTTGATCCAGTCAAGATTCTATGCTTCTTAAACTTTACTCAGTTGTGGTCTTGAAACTTTGCCTCGCGCATTCTAAAACCACTAACTATGTGACTTGAACAGTATAACCATTAATAAATAGCTATACTAAACTTTAAGGAAATTGTTAATTTTCCGAAAACACCTAGCTTGTGCTAGAGTTCCGGTTAATCTAACTCTTTTTCTTGCTTCTTCTCGCCATTTCTTAATTATGGCTTTAAACTCATCATTTATCATCATCTATCTTTGGGGACAAATACTTTCTCCAAAAAGATAAAAAACATATTAGTCTTTACTTATTAAACAGACTATCTTTAACTTTTCTTTCCAGTTGAGCTCGTAAACGGTATACGAATGCTGATCTACTCTACTATTCGATTTATTCACGCTTCACTTGCGTGAATTCAAGAATCTTTCCTCAGAATGGAAGCGAGATTGGATTTCACATGTCCATATTACTCTTGCTTAACTCAAAAATTCTTTCGAGAAGTTTAATTAATCATCTCGGTATCTGGAATGTGATACTCATTAACTGATAGCTTTTAAGGTTCGATTTCCAGGTAAACTCGGACTAATAACCCTTATTTCAGGTTTCCATAATTTTCTCGGCTACATGACTATTATATGTCGATACCTTAAACTTATACTCATTGATTTTTGAAAAGTACTTTGTATAGTTGTACTGTTAATAACAAGTACAAAATAACTTATAACTTAATCTCGAACTTTGCCAATTTTTAGCTTATGATATCTAACTGATAAGATATCAAAACTTCTGACTTATAAAGATTGACTATTTTCTTGAAACTTTATTTCTTACGGTTCAGTTTTCAAGCCTACAGGATCTGATCCGGCTTTTGGTTCTTATTTCAAACCCCCATGATTTTCCCCGTACTTTTTGGCTATTATATACTGAAATACCGTAACTTCTTATAATTGGCTCAAATACATCGTCAATATTTATAATCAGATCTTAACTTGAATCTTATTCTTATGGCTTAACTTAGAATGTTCGAGTTCTTTTTCTTGATCTAGTTAACTTGATAAACTAGATTTCAAACTTTAATACTAATCTGAACATATAGACTGAGTTCTAGAGTTCGGATATCTTAATTCTTATTGAGCATAGACTTAGTAAATTTGAATATATTTAAAAACTTTTATAAAAACTTTTAACAACACTTACTTGGTAGTCGGCGAGGTGTGAGCGTGGTGTGGTCGGTTTTCTTGAAATTCTCTGTAAAAACTTTGGCTTCTCTGAAAACTTTTTTTTTCAGAACTCAAACTTTTAGTACACAGAGCATTTAAAACTCTAGCTCTGATACCACCTGTAATACCCCGCTCATCAGAGTAAATTTTTCGCACCTTTTACTTCGAAAATACTTTAATACTTTCGAAATCTTTTGCGACTAACTCAGGATGCTACTCAAACTCATCATCTTGAAAATTCGTTTATCTTTAAACTTTTGTCTAATACTTCTTTAGACATAAATAAAACAGATTTCCTTTAAACTTGCATTTAAAATACCATAATCATATTTCTCATAATGGTAAAAACTTGAAATCTGAAATTCATTAAAATGCAAGTTCAATACTTAATGTGCATAGCGGAAATACTTGAAAATGTGGTTAATTATACAGACTGTTATAAATGTCCTTATCAAAGCTTGTCTTCATCTGAGTCCACGATCCCACCAACACTGCTCCACTCACACCTCCTCTTCGACCTGTTACCTGAAACTAAAACTCATGGGGGTGAGTAACAAATATGGATAATCATAAGCCGATCTTATGATCGGTAACTTAAACCTTTCTCTTCTCTTTTCGATAATTAATCGGATACGTGTGCACACTCTGATGGATATTTCTCTAGGCAACTCAAACGGCCTCCATCAGATCTTAGGATATACTCTGAGACAACTGAATGACTCCTCATCCCAAGCGTAAAAACTTAAACATTAGGATATACTCTGAGACATCTGATGGTCTTCTCATCCCATAGGATATACTCTGAAACCACGAGGGCTTCCTCATCCCATATGACATCAATATCGTACTCAATGTGATACCCATTCAGGGTCCCCACCTTTTTGTCTTTGAAATCATTTGAAAAACGATAAGTGTTGTACTGGTACTGTATCTGCAAGTTACATCAAATATAAACAAATATACTAAGTACTATGCTCGTATACTCAATAAGATTTTTAGGATTATTAACTTATCCAAATCTTATAGAAATTCGTTAAACTTACTTTTTCTCAAGTTTATACTTCTCTTTTTACTTTTACTTAAGGTCAATTACTTAACCTTATATAAATCATGTCTTCATAAACATCAATATAGTATTATACTTAGCATGTCATAACTCAACTATGAAAATAAATATATTTCACATTATACTTGATTGAGTATTTAAACTTAAAACATGCTTACTTTTACCAACATCATCAACATGATTTATAACTTATCTTAATTTAACTTGATCAAATAATTAATTCATCATACATCATATCTCCCAATTTTTAGATATTGGCTTATACTAAATTTTCACTTAATTAACTTGAAAGTGAAAATAATCTCAAGCCATAATCATCTTTTACTCATAACATTTAATCATGATGTTAATATGTCATACTTAATACAATCTTTATAAAATTGTATACTCAACATATTATACCAAAACTTCATCAAATTACTCATCACTTATATGAGAATTATTCATGATCATCTCATTTTAACAACTTAAACATTTCATGAATATTCCTGCATATATACTTATCTTTACATATATGCCTTCTTATATTCATAACTTATTCATTTCTCATCTTTAAATTATGAAACCTAACAGTCATAATCTCAACTTATAATTAGACATGTCATCAAAATTTTATAATTTTATCATGTATATTCATCAAGTTATGAGAATTTAAATTCATAATGAACATAGAATTCATCTTACATGTTCATCTTCAAAAATTCATAACTCAAGCTATACTTTGTCAAATCACTTAATTCTTGTTCTCATGTACTCCTCTTTTACATAAGAATCACTCCTTTAAATCATACTTTTCCAGCTTATTCATATCTTTATCAACATCTCATCAATTCAAGCACATATATCATATAATTGATCTTGAACAACTTTAACTCTTTATATTCATAGAATCAATTATAATCTCAACTTCTAAATCATGATATACATACTTATAAACATGTAAACTCATTATCAAACCATGAACTTAAGCATGTAACTTTAAGATAAGTAAATTACCTCCTTCTTGCTAGAGTAAAAACTTGATTCTTTACTTCAAATTCTCCACTTCTCCAAAGTTTCTACTACTTATCTCTCTTACACTCTTATATAACTTTTGGTACTTTTCTTTGGTGTAAAAACTCTGAATTTTAGGCCTCTATTTATAGGCATAAATTGGCAAGACATATAATGGAGTGAAGAAATGAACATAATAAACAATTTAAACTTATAAACTTAATTAATCATAAACTATTTTATGATTAACTTGTATACTCATCAAAAACATAATTAATCATCAAAAATGGCCTCTGGTTGAGATCACAGTCGGATTCTCAATGATCAAACCTTACTGTCGGTCACACGACTCGTGTGGCTTGTCATAAGACTCGTGTGACATCACACGACTTGTTTGGCTTGTCACACGACTCGTGTGGCTTTTCACACGACTCGTGTGACCCCACACGACTTGTGTGGCTACGTCACACGACTCGTGTGACTCCACACGACTCGTGTGAAAAATTCGAAGCTAACTTTCATTCATATCTCCTACCACACGACTCGTGTGCCTTCTCACACGACTCGTGTGGCTTCACATGACTCGTGTAGCTTCTCAAACGACTCGTGTGGCTAGTTCCTTGATCAACTCTTAATTTTGAACCGATAACTGCATATCTTGGCCTCGAAATTACCTAAATCTTTGAACTAAAACTGTTACTTTCTTAATTACTGAGAGGGATATTACAGGTAGTGGTAGACAGGCTGACGAAAGTCGCACATTTCATGCCTGTGATGATGATCATGTCGATGGATCAGTTAGCCGAGATATATAACCGTTGTGTTATCCGACTCCACGGAGTCCCCGCTACGATCATATCAGATCGAGATCCCAGATTCACCAGCTGATTCTGGGAGAGTTTGCATGAGGCAATGGGCACCCAGTTAAAGTTCAGTTCGGCTTACCATCCAGAGACGGACGGCCAGTCCGAGAAGACGATCCAGACGTTCGAGGATATGCTCCGAGCCTTGATTCTGGAAAGAGGTGCTAAGTGGGAGAAGTGGCTGCCACTAGCTGAGTTCGCCTATAACAACAGTTTCCAGGCGTCTATTCAGATGGCTCCCTACGAAGCACTTTATGGCCACTAGTGTCGGTCGCCCCTGTATTGGGATGACGTCGGAGAGCGACGGCTACTCAGTCCGAAGTTGATCGAGGAGACAGTTGAGCAGGTAGCCTGGATCAGAGAGAGGCTCAACACAGCCCAGAGTCGGCAAAAGTCCTCAGCCGATCAGCATAGACAAGAGATGCATTTGGAGCCTAGAGATCATGTCTTCCTGAAGGTTCGACCGATGAGAGGTGTCGTTCGCTTCGAAAAGAGAGGAAAGTTGCATCCTCGCTATATAGGCCCGTTCGAGATTCTCGAGCGAGTGGGCGAAGTCACCTATCGATTAGCTCTGCCTCCCGAGTTGGCTAGTGTGCACAACGTATTCCACGTTTCGATGCTACGCCCATACGTGTGCGATCCCGAGCATGTGCTTCAGCACAGCGAGATTCAGCTTCAGCCAGATTTGACTTACAAGGAGCAGCCAGTAGCAGTATTGGATCGAAAGGTCCTTCGGCTTAGGAACCGAGATGTTCCCCTCGTTCGTATCAGATGGAATCGCCACGGAGATTCAGATGCCATTTGGGAGCGCGAGACGGACATCAGAGCTCGTTTCCCAGATTTTGAGTTCTGATATGTACCCAGTTGTATATATTTTCAGTTCTTGTGTGTATTTTTTCCAGTTTTAGTATTTTCGAGGACGAAAATATTTTTAAGGGAGATAGATTGTAATAGCCCAGCTTTGTATTAATAAAAATGACAGTTCTTAGTTCCTAGTTGAACTATTTCTTTTTATTAATACTGCTCGTCTTGAGTTCCGAGCCCAGTTATCAGCTATTCAATCTCAGTTATTAATTTCGGTCCATTTATTTTAGTAATGGACTTCATTCATCCGGAATTAATTATTTCAGTTGGCGAATAATGAAAGCCGAGTATGTTTCGATAAATCGTCCAAGTTAAGCCGTGTCCGGAATCGAGTTGTTCGGTCGCGAGTATCGCGCCTAGTTCACGCCGAGCCAATTCTCGAGCCCTAGTAGTCTCGAGTCTCATTCGAGCCCTAGCCATGCTCATAGCTTTACTTAGAATATTTTCTAAGTATGAGATAATTTTATCGGGCCTTCGATATCATTCCCTCGGCCTAAGTAACCCCGCACCGAGCTCGTGCACGAATCCGAGTCCTCGTGCCCAAGTGTCGCGCGCCTCGCCAAGCCGCGAGTGCCCAAGTCATGGCCGAGTGTTTTGAGAATTTTTCCCAAGTGTTTTGAACACTTAAATCCAACCTTAGATAAGAGTTAGTCTCGGCCAAGGACCATGCGCACCAAGCCCTAGCCTTGCGCCATAGTGCCGCGTAAGTGTGCCTTGAGTCGCGCCGAGTAGGCCTTAACTATGGTCGGGCATTTTCGAGATATTTCTAAGTATTTTTCCCTCCTTTGATTAATCCATTATTCAGCCCTAGATGTGCTTTTCTTCGGCCCAAGAGTTGGCATTAATCCAGCCCGTGCGCAAGGACCCCTGATCCCAGCAAGCCGCGCGCCTAGCCCAAGTCCGAATGAGTTTCAAGCCCAAATGCCTAAGTTTCAGCCCATATTCTGAAGGTCCAAGATGAAGCGAGTGTTAAGGTGAATTCTGGTGGTTAATTAAGCATAAGTTGGCATTGAGAGGGATTAAGAAAATCAAATTGAGATTAAGGCTAAGTAGTGCATGATGGGCACATTATTTTAATGCATGTGTTTTCGGATTGTCCCCCATTACCTCATGCTTGGGACCAAGGCCTGTCCAAGGCATATTTTAATCTTGGATGCTCTGCCATATTCCCTCCAAGACCGTGCCAAGCAAGTCCCTAGGTCAGCTCCACTAGGCCATGCAAGACCGCACCACCAAGACCCATGCGCTAGGAGTTTGTGCGCCACTTTTGTTCCCCACTTGTGGCATTGTTAGCTCCGCCCTCAGGCTCTATATGAGGGTCATTCATCAGCTGAGTTCAAGTCATTTGGCACTCTAAGTATTCAGCATATAGAGAAGGGGGATGAGCAAAACCGAGAGCTAAGTCCATAGCCCTTTGCCGCGTGTGTGACCCGAGGTGGTGAAGAGCCGCGAGTTCAGCTTGTCCCAGTCATACCTCTCGAGGCTTAGCATTTTCCAAAGGACATTTGGATTTTTAAGTGTCCAGAGTGTATTCCTTCAGCCATTTAAGCCTTGACCGAGCCCAAGGACACCTAAGCCGCGAGTGTTGTAACACCCCGCTTATCAGAGTAAATTTTTCGCAACTTTTACTTCGAAAATACTCATATCTCTTTCGAAATCTTTTGCGACTAGTTCGGGATGCTACTCAACCTTACATCTTGAAAATCCATTCATCTTTAAACTCTTGTCTAATAACTCTTTTAGACATAATTAAATAGATTTTCTTTAAACTTGCATTTAACCCTATTCATACTTATTGAAAATGGTAAAAACTTCAAATCATAACTTCATTTAAAAATGCAAGTTCAATATTCAATATGCGTAGCGGAATAATCGAAAGCGTGATTTATTATACAAACTTTATTAAAGACTTCATAAAAATCCTTGGAAATGCACAACCACCACCACAACGTCTCGAGCTCACACCTCCGGCCCGACCCTGTTTCCTGAAAAACACAATGGGGGTGAGTACGATCCTCTTGTACCCCGAAAAACACCCATACTAAAGTAAACAGCAATAATAATACAATATCATGATCTCCGGTATATAACTGGACTTAAAACTCTTCCAGTATCTCAACTTCATCTCACCGATATCTCATCGGATACTTGTGCACAATCTAATGGATATTTCTCAGGCAACTCAACGGCCTCCATTAGAACTTAGGAAATACTCGTAAGGCAACTCATCAGCCTTCTTCCCAAGCGTATAAACTTAAACTTTTACATACCTCGGACATTATATCAATATTATACTCAATGTAATACCCAGTCTGGGTCCCCACCTTTCGTCGTTTGTAAATTCGTAAGTGTTGTTCTCGTATAGCAACCTCCTCAAGCTACATAAAAATATATAAACAAATATACTAAGTACTTATGCTCATTTACTCAATAAGATGCTCGGTTTTCTCAATTCATTCGGATAACTTATTCAAATCTTATAGAATTTCAATAATCATATCATTTCTCAAATTAACTTTTCTTGATCTTTTACTCAATCAATTTCTTAACTCCTCATATATCATATTCTCCAAATCATTCATATTTACTCATACTCATTTTTCACTTTTACATCTTGAAAGTGAAAATAAACTCAACCATATTCATTTTTTAAACATCACATCCAATCATGATATTAATATGCCATACTTAATACAATTTTTATAAAATTGTATGCTCAACATATTAAACCATCTTCATCAAATTTACTCATCACTCATATGAGAATAGATCATAAAAATCTCATTTTAATATCTTGATCATCTCATGAATATTCTTGCATATATATATACTCATCTTCATATATATGCCATCTCATATTCATAACTCATTCATTTCTCATCTTTAAATTATCTCAACTTCTAAATAGACATGTCATCAAAATTTCATAATTTAATCATTCATATTCATCAAGTTATGAGAATTTAAAGTCATAGTGAACATAAACTTCATCTTACATGTTCATCTTCAAAAATTCATAACTTAAGTTATACTATGCCAAATCACTAAATTCTTGATCTCATGTACTCCTCTTTTACACAAGAATTATTCATTTAAATCATACTTTTCTAGCATATTCATATCTTCATGAAAATATCATGCAAATCAACATCTCATTTCATTAAGCACATATATCACATAATTGATCTTTAACATCTTTAACTCATTTTATCAATTATAAACTCCAACTTCTACATCATGATATACATACTCATAAACATGTAAACTTATCATAAAAGCATGAACTCAAATATGAAACATTAAGATAAGTAAATTACCTCCTTCTAGGTGGAGTTAAAAAACTTGATTCTTCACTCTAATGTCCTTATTTCTCCAAAGTTACTCCTTCTTACTCTCTCTCACAAACTCATATGACTTTAGTAATTATTTTGGTGTAAAAACTCTGAGGTTTAAGCCTCTATTTATAGGCACAATTTGAAGAAACATCCAAATAAAGTGATTAAATGATCATAATATAAAATTTAACTTATAAACTTAAATAATCTTTAAAATATCTTATGATTTACTTATTCATCCATCCAAAGCATATTTAAACATAAAAAATGGCCTTTGGTTAAAGTCACAATCGAATTCTCAATAATCCAATTGGACTGTCGGCAACACGACTCGTGTGGGGCAGTCACACGACTCGTGTGGCCTCACACGACTCGTGTGCTTTGTCACACGACTCGTGTGGCTTGCCGACACTTTTTCTCTTAATCATTCATCATCTCACACGACTCGTGTAGCTAAGTCACACGACTCGTGTGGCTTATCACACGATTCGTGTCATAATCCCGAGGCTAACTTTCATCACGTCTCCCTCCCACACGACTCGTGTGCCTCTCCACACGACTCGTGTGGCTTCACACGACTCGTGTGTCTCTTCACACGACTCGTGTGGCTTGTTCCTTGAAAATTCTTAATTTCGGTCCGATAACTCACTATCTTGGACTCGAAATCACTTATTTCTTGGAACAATAACTCATAATAACTGAGATAACTGAAAGGGATATTACAAGTGTGCCCTAGAAGGCCACCTTCGTTCATTCTTGAGTTCGAGCAAGGTTAGCTCGTAACTTTTATTTTTCCTAGCTTATTCATGATAAAATGAGAATTATCATGTGGAAAATGATGCCATGCATGTTCATATGATAGAGTTATGGTTTTTCTAAGATATAAGCCCTAATTTCGTAAGTCTGGATTCATGCATGATATGGCCGAGTTTGATGGCTTAAAAATCCTAAAAAATCATGAGTGTTAAAAGATTAGCATGCTTTAAGTTCATATGTTCGGTCAATTTGATATGTGAAATCGAGCCATTTTCACCTCCAAGTCAATATGCATGCATGTTATAGCCAATGTTCTAGCCTCATTATCCATGATTTTTGATGTAGTTTATTCGGCCCTAAGTCATTTTGCATGTTGAGCATGTTCATTTTCATTCTCTAGTGTGGCCTCGTGCCTAATCGGCCCTATACGCCCATCTCCAAATCCAACCGAGCTCCCTCAGTGACTTTTGGCATTTTTGAGTTTGTTATGTCATATTAGGTTGATTTGGTTCAGTAGTCCCCGGCAAAGTTGCCAAAAGTTTGGCAAAGGACCGGCTAGGGTCACCAGCCGCGCCAGTCGCGCGTGCCGTGCCCGTGTGATGAGGGATCGCGTGTTCCCGACTCTTGACCTTGCCTCGGACGTTGCATGTGCTTCGGCCTTCGGCTAGGGTGCGGACGACTCGGAGGTTAAACTCCTTACCTTCTCGCGATAGATGAGACAGCTCGGACGTGAGTCCTTGCCAAACTCGTCTTGCTCGAGCTATGCGGTGGAACGCCCTTCTCGTAACAAGGATTTTGCACTAAATCTCAAAAGAAATCTAACACAAGAATTTGAACACAAGGTTCAACTTTTTTATTAATTCAAGACATGATAATTTCGAGTGACAATGGGCATATTTATAGATGCCAAACTAAGTCTAATTCTAGTCTAAGAAGAACGCCTAATGCATGGAAATAAATAAAATCCTAAGGAAACTAAATATCTAATGAATAAAGACTTACCATACTACTAAGATATTATTAGGCACATGACTTTTATTCCAAATCCTAACCATTCTAATATTCCTAATTATACTAATAAAATCGGCCCTTGACCATCTAGAAGCTTTACGTGTCGCTCGCCTTGGCCAAACCCTAGCCGCGACGGCTAGTCCTTGTCCTTCGGGGTCATGGGCTCCATCGCGCCCCACGTGTCCCACGCGTTTTCTGCCTTGCGCCCCAAGTCGCGTTGTTCATCCCCAGGTGACGCGGTACTCCTAGTCCTTCGAGGACTCATGCTCGCGACCCCTGCGCGTCGCGCCTCATACGCGCGCCAGCTGTTCCTCGCGCGTTGCCGCACCCGCCTGCGTGCCCGTACGCGTTGCGCGCAGTTGCGGTCTTCGCGCAGGCGCCTTCCTCGCGCGCATCGTCTCGCGCGCCATTGGCCTTTGCGTGCGTAGCCCGCACATCGGTCCCCACTGCTCGACCTTGGCCAGTCGCGGTGCGTGCTAACTACCCAACATCCTCCCCTCGCGCACGACCCGGTTCCTCGGCCGCGTACACGCCATATGCATGTTCGCACTTCGCGTCCTTCGCCTTCCCGTGATTGACCCTCGCACCGACCTCATCTCGCTCACGGCGCAGCTTCCGGGTCACTCGTCGTGACTCTGTCTCGTGCGTCCCATTGCCGCGCACCGGGTCGCAACTCCCGCGTACAGCGTGTCCACACCTCGCATGATTCTCCCACGCGCAACCCTCGCGAGCCTCCTTGGCACGGCTTCCGCAGTCGTCCCGACCCTTCTCGTGCCACTTCTCGTGACTCGAGCGCGTCTCATCCTCGGTCTCGGATGGGTCGATGACCACATCCTCATCATTCCTCCGCCCCTTTAAGTTTATCCTTGTCCTCAAGGATAATGAATTGAAGACTCCTCAACTTGACCGTCTCGGATCCTTCGTCAGTCGTACACAACTTGATTCGCTTCTTGTCTCGTCCAAACTCCATTGTGCCTTTCTTGAAGTTTGTGGTTATGGACCCTAGTGTCTTCAGCCATTGAGCCCCGAGCACTACCTCGGTTCCTTCTAGTTCTAGGGCATACAAGTCTACCCTTAACTCCTCACCTTGTACCCGTATTGACACCTTCTTGTATAATTCGAAACTCCAAAGATCCTCGCCATTTGCGAACTTAACCCCAAATGGTACAATTCCAGTCATGGGCACCTCAAGCCTTGCGGTGAAGTCTAAGTTGATGAAGTTGAGTGTTGACCCACTGTCGACCAACACATTGACTCTTCGTCCCAAAATCTCGGCCTCAAACCTTAGCATCTTAGGTCCCTTTTTCGCCTTGACCATATGCATCGTCTCCAGTCGGGGATTTATATATAAGTTCCTTCCTTCATCGTGCTTTTCCTCGGGTTCGGGCTCGTCCGTCGTGGTCTCGTCATCCTTGGAATCGACCACTTGTATCAAGTAGGCTTGCTTGCAACGATGGCCCGGAGTAAACTTCTCCTCGCACTTGAAGCAGAGACCTCTTTCTTGCCTTCTTTACACCTCCTTATAGGTTAAGTTCCTTACTTCTGGTGGTCGCGGCTTGAAATTGCTAGGCGCTCCGCGGCTCGCGTCTCGGGTGAGGTTGGTCTCGCTATGCATTGCCCGTTGCGGCTCGGTAGGGCAGTTGTCATTGCGCCCGACCCTTCTCGTCGCGGCCAAGTGATCGTCGCGTCTACGCGCGACCTCCATGGCCTCGCGCATCGTCGCGGGCCTCACTAACCGAACCTCCGCGGCCAGCTCAAACTTCAGTCCCCCTACGAATGCCCCAAAAAGTGCTCCCTCGGGCCATCCGCACAAGCGACATGCGATGCGATCGAACTCCCGTTGGTGTTCGCGCAAGCTCCCTGTCTGCTTGATATGCGCGAGCGCCTCGTCGTAGTTGTGGTAGTCCGATGCGCCAAACCTTGTGATGAGCTCCTTCTCAAAATTTTCCCACCGAATTTTCTCATTGCGGTTGTGGTAGACACTCGAGAGCCACTGCCACCAAACATTAGCCTCTCCGTCCAGGTAATAGGCCGCATACCTAACCCATTCGGCTCGAGCAATCTCATTGAGATTAAAATATTGCACGGCTCGGTTCAACCATGCGTCTGGATCAGATCCGTTGAAGATTGACAACACAATCGTCGGCTTCTCGAATCTAGGTCGCCCTACGTTGGTCGAGGCATGAGATCGATGATCGAAGTCGTCCTCTCTCTCCTCATACTCCGGTCGCTCGCATTCGTACTCCAGTGATTGCGCCCTTGGTCGACCCCGTGGCGGCGGTTGCCGCACGAAGCGCAGCACCTCATCGATCCTTTGGTTCATGGCGTCCATCATGGCTTGTTGTGAATTATGGATCGACCTTTCAAGGTGCGTGAGATTGTCGGTCATGGATGCGTTGGTGGCCTCCAATCCTTCGCCTAGGCTCGTCATCTTCGCCTCCAAATCCACGAGCTTCTCCTTTGTTTCCTTGGCCATTTTTTTTTTTTAAAAACTCAAAAATTAAAGAAAGGGATGGGATTAAGAACACGCGATTGACACTCTCAATGAAAGCACCAATGATGAGGGATCGCGTGTTCCCAGCTCTTGATCATTCCTCGGACGTTGCGTGTGCTTCGGCCTTCGGCTAGGGTGCGGACGACTCGGAGGTTAAACTCCTTATCTTCTCGCGATAGGTGAGACAGCTCGGACGTGAGTCCTTGCCAAACTCGTCTTGCTCGAGCTATGCGGTGGAACGCCCTTCTCGTAACAAGGATTTTGCACTAAATCTCAAAAGAAATCTAACACAAGAATTTGAACACAAGGTTCGACTTTTTCATTCATTCAAGACATGATAATTTCGATTGACAATGGGCATATTTATAGATGCCAAACTAACTCTAATCCTAGTCTAAGAAGAACTCCTAATGCATGGAAATAAATAAAGTCCTAAGGAAACTAAATATCTAATGAATAAAGACTTACCATACTACTAAGATATTATTAGGCACATGCCTTTTATTCCAAATCCTAACCATACTAATATTCCTAATTATACTAATAAAATCGGCCCTTGGCCATCTAGAAGCTTCACGCGTCGCTCGCCTTGGCCAAACCCTAGCCGCGACGGCTAGTCCTTGTCCTTCGGGTTCATGGGCTCCATCGCGCCCCACGTGTCCCACGCGTTTTCTGCCTTGCGCCCCAAGTCGCGTTGTTCATCCCTAGGTGACGCGGCACTCCTAGTCCTTCGAGGACTCATGCTCGCCGACCCCTGCGCGTCGCGCCTCATACGCGCGCCAGCTGTTCCTCGCGCGTTGCCGCACCCGCCTTCGTGCCCGTACGCGTTGCGCGCGGTTGCAGTTTTCGCAGGCGCCTTCCTCGCGCGCGTCGTCTCGCGCGCCATTGGCCTTCGCGCGCGTAGCCCGCACATCGGTCCCACTGCTCGACCTTGGCCAATCGCGGTGCATGCTAACCACCAAACATCCTCCCGTCGCGCACCACCCGGTTCCTCGGCCGCGTACACGCCATCTGCATGTTCGCACTTCGCGTCCTTCGCCTGCCCGTGATTGACTCTTGCACCGACCTCATCTCGCTCATGGTGCCGCTTCCGGGTCACTTCTCGCGAACCTCCCGTCGAGCCATTGTCGTGACTCTGTCTCGTGCGTCCTGTTGTCGCGCACCGAGTTACACGACTCCCGCGTACAGCGTGTCCACGCCTCGCATGATTCTCCCACGCGCAACCCTCGCGAGCCTCCTTGGCACGGCATCCGCAGTCGTCCCGACCCTTCTCGTGCCACTTCTTGCGACTCGAGCGCGTCTCATCCTCAGTCTCGGATGGGTCGATGACCACATCCACATCACCGTGCCGTGTCGCAGAGGCCAGGCAGTGCCTCTGTCCGTGCCCGCGCCTAGTGCTCGCGAAGCACCGCAAACCCAGCGCACGAGACAGCGCCCAACAGCGCATGTCCGTGCCAGCCAGCGAGGGCTCAGCGCCAGTCACGCCAGAGCACCTCCAACAGCGCCCGGCAGTGCTGTCCTAGTGTCATGCACGCGTGATCCCGAGCCAGTCGCTTGTGCCACGCGGAGTCGACCTCGGGTCGTGCCAGCAGCGCACCGAGTGTCCAGTGCCGTGCCTTAGTGACCCTAAGTTAGGTTTAGAGGCCTCGAGACGTGACCAGCAGCACGCCCGAGCAGTCAGTTGGCCCGGGACGTGCCCAGCAGCACGCTCGCGTGCCCATATATGTGTGTGTGTGTGTATATTGGAGAACAAGATTATTGAACCCTAGTCCTTATATTACTCCCGCTCGATCAGAAATCATCCCACAGTCAATCTAAAAAATCTGCTCTCGTCCTTTTTCTCTCGTCAAAAGCCCCGCAACCTTTTTCTCTCGTCAACATTATCACCCTTAGCTCTCGTCTCTCTCTCTCACCGAGTCCGATCATCACCTCTCAAAACCATCTCCCTCTCGCTCAGAAACTCCGACCACCCTCGCGTCGCCGCTGCACTCCACCCGACGCATCACCGGCGAGATTTTCCACTGTGAACCAGTTCGACGAGCCCTCTTCCACCACGCAGCAGCACCCGCGCCCTCCTTTGACGACCATTCCCGCAACGCACAGACGACCCTCCTCCGCTTGATGCCATCGTGATCCAGCAGAACCTCGCCTCAATCAGTAGAAACGTGCACTATTCCGCCGGTGAGCCCAAGCGAGGGTGGTCGAGCTGTTCGTCCCGCGAGAAGGCCGCACGCAAATCGAACCCCGTCAGCCTCGTCCGGTCCTTTCTCGCGACTTCCCCGAGAACGGTACCAAGGCTCGAATTCTCTTACGCTATTTACGTGTTTATTTTGATGTGTTGATCATGCTCTATGAATATATAAATATGTCCTATGTTTTTAGGTGTTCGATTTGTTCAATGCGATTATTGTGTGTAGTCGGTCTCTTTGATTTTGAGAAATCGAATGAGACATCGTAAATTTGTGTTTTGTTGCTGTGGGAATTGGAACATAATGAATCCATGGCCTTATAGTGAAGCCTCAGACAATTTCGAGTCTTGTCGAGTCATATATAAATTGTCGAACTCGTATAATTGCTATTTTGGTATTAAATTCGTGATAAATTTTACACTGATCCGATTGATGTGAAATTTTGAATGTCATGTTCTCTGTTGATATTGCATTTCGTGTAAACTTTCAGAATTTAATTCCAACTGTAGCTATTTTTAATAATTGTTTTAAATTCTAGGCATATTCATGTTGATTGCATATAAAATCGAGTTATGCTCCAATTTGACTGAATTTTTAATATGTTGTCTCTATGGCATATTGACATGTTGTGTAAAAATTCCATAGTTTTTGGATTTAATTTGCTAGGGTATATAATATAATTTAGTATTCTGCTGAAACTTATTTTAAATATGATAAATTGATCGATGGCTGTAAATTGCTTATTTTTAGTTGAAGTGCCTATATAATGATGTTATTCATGTAGAAAAATGCCCAGGATTTTTGGAGTTCATATTGATTCGGTTTTGCTGAAACATTGAAATCTGCTGAATATTTTTACAATTTTATTAATTCGCATGTTAAGTGTTTAAAGCTGAGAATTTTACATGTTGTTATTCACATGCTGAGGTTCTTTGGGTAAAAATTTCAAAGGTTGAATCGTTTATTGTGTCAGGTTTTGAATTTGTGCTCGTTTTTGCTGAAAACTTTTTCGAATTTTATAAAATCATGTGTTTTGAGTTAAGGGATGAAATTTAGTGGTTTTACTAAGTCCAGTGAGTTGGATTTTATTTCAAAATTTCAGAGCCTAACTCATTCGGCCATCTGATCAACCTGATTATGTGATTTATCGACTAGTATTTCAAAAATATAGTTTTTCTGTTAAAAACTGTAAACCGGCTTGCATTCTGTTTCTTGTTTGTTTGACTCGGTCAATCCTTAGTTGGATATATGTGAACTCCCATACGTGAATTGGTCGAGTCCAAGTGTTCCAATGTCCACAAGACTTCACGAACAACTTAGTCGAATCAAGTTCGACTAAGTATGATTTGTGTTTTTCGTTTAAGTCAAGATAGATGTTGATTATAGAATCTTGACTTAATGTAGGTGTTTGAGGAGTCAAGCCTCGACCTACGTCCATAACCTGTTGAGTTGTTTTCTATCCGAAATCCAGGTGGGTTAGTTATTCAAAAATATCTATGTATATGTGCTTTAAATGTGTAAAACCGGTATGATATATGTATGCATGTGAGCATGTAGCCTATCGATGTGAGCTTGATAGCCATCGGTACGGTTGTCCCCGTCGATGCTGTTACCCTTACGAGGTAAATCTCCTTAAGTCCTATGAGAAGGCCGTGCCATTAATGTGGCACGCACTCCCGTGTCCTTACGTGGCACGACTAAGCTTAGATGAGCGTAGATGTGCACATGAGTGAGCCATTGATGTGGCTAGAGTCATTGATGTGACTAGAGATAAGACATGATGTTGTTATTGTTTATGTTCATGCTGCGACCATACCATCCTAACATATTTTGTGTTGTTCATATGCATAGTGTGAGTACAATATTATCCAACTGTACTCACTCCCACCTACTCTTCACGGATGCAGGTTAAGCAGTTGGCGGGTGACGAGACAAGACGAGTGGATGGTCTTGTTTATTTATGAATATCATTATGCTTCCGTTTATTTATGACTATTACTTCCTGCTTGATTTAGGATATTTTGATTACGTCGTTTTGAACCTTGGATTATGATTTGATTTCATGGTTTTGGAACTTATTGAATGATATTAAAATTTGATAAGTGTTAGTACTGCATGTGTAGTTTCTGTTTGATATGCTAGTATTGCGATTAATAATTCTTGGTAGTTAAGTAGCGCCCTTTGAATTTAAATTTAATTTGAGATTTTGCGAAAAATTAACCCTGATTTTAATAAATAAATTTGATAAATTCTCTAAAATAAAGTGGGGCATTACATCTTCCTTCATAGGTTCTTTTCTTGGACGTCGTCCGTGGTCTTGGGTCAAATTGTTTTGTAATGTTGCTTACGAGCTTGTCATGAGCTCGGAATGCTCCATGTCCATCATGGTTTTATCGAGTACTGAGTTGTCAAATGTTAACTGTGGATTTTCTGAAACTTCCTTGATATCTTGTATGGTGTTTTCTGCCATATGTATCATTGGAGAAGGTTCAATCCAAGGCTTGGTCCACGCCATTCCTCGGGCTTCATATTGATCGCCATAATGAGTACCTTCTCCGTTATCTGTGGGAAATTTAAGAGCATAGTGAAAAATTGAAACAACTTCACGAAGTTTGTACAAGGCAGTGCTTCCCACAATGGCATTATATTCATTCTTAATATCCATCACCTTAAACGTTTCCATGATAACCTTTGAGGCCTTTCCAGGGACTCCGAACCGAATTGGCATGGTGATTTCACCAAGTGTTGGCGTAACGCTTCCATTAAAGCCTTGAACTCGATCTTTACAGGGCTTGAGCTCAGTTGGGTCAATTCCCATTTGTTCAAAAGTTCGGAGCATTAAAATACTTGAATAAGCACCTGTATCCACCATAATCCTTTGTACGGGTATTCCGCAGATTGGAGCAGTTATAACAAGTGGATCAGAATGTGGGTGTGCAAAGTAACTCGCGTCTTCTACGTTGAAGGTGATAGGACAGTTGTTCTGAGCATTGATTTTATCTCTAAGATCGGTTGCCAAAATGGTTTTGCCCGAGTCGTATGCTTGTCGGGCATAAGCCTTTTCTTGTCGAATCAACCCATTTGATCTTCCATCACTACTATTGATTGGTGGAATATTGTGGTAACAAGGGGGATTTGGATAATCAACTCTTTTCGATGTTTTATTGTCCGTCGAAGACGAGGTCTGTTTTCATCTGAGGAGAATGTGAAAACTTCTTTATCCCCTTGCCTTATTCTTTTCGGATTGACAGGTCTATCATTGTCTTCTTCGTCATTTGGGAACTCTTGTGGTCTTCTATTTCTTTTAAAGTCGGAATTTTTTACAAAACGCTGGACTTGAGGATGTCCAATGAGCCTTAACAGGGCAGAGAGTAAACCGAGACTTTCATCAATGTTATGTCCCGCCGACTTGTGATATGAATAATATCTCGTTTTGTCAAGTTTTTCTTTGGGAGTTCTCACAGGTCGGGGCTCAGGAAGAATTCCTTTTCCTTTGAGTTCTTCAAAGATGGTTGCAGCTCCAGCTGAGTAAATTGTCTGATAACTTGACCTTATATCATTAACTTACTTGGCTTTAGCTTCTTTCGTTTCAGGGTCATTTGGATTTCCCCTCGAAGACCCTCCAAACCGGGATTTATTTTGTTTGTTCCCAAAAAAATTATTCTTTTTCTTCTTTACTTCTTGTCTTGACTCTGACTTATTGGAGGAAAAGTCGAAGTTCGAAACTGACATGGATTCTTCAGCGATGATATGCTGATGAGCCCGAGCTAGGTTTTCTTGAAATGAGCTCTGTTTGTTTTGGCATATGGTCCATCGAAACAAAGAGTTCGGTTTCAAACCTGCTATAGCTGTAACTAACAACGTCTCTGGATGACACTGCTCCATATTTTGGACTCGTTCATTGAATTGTGCAATGTAGTCTTTAACGCTTTCATCTTATATTTGCACAATGTTGGCTATTGACTCTTTCGGGATTAAATATACTCGGGCCCCAATAAAATGAGATCAGAATGCCGACCTCAGTTGTTGCCACTTCCAAATCGAATGACGAGGTAAAGAGTGGTTCCATTTTTTAGCTCGTGGTCCTAGTGTTAACGAAAACATACGACACCTCAGTGCATCAGTTGCTCCATAGAGATCCATCCATGATGTATATTAATCGATGTGTGCATCTGGATCTGAGGTCCCATCATAGAGACCGATCTGTGGAACTTTAACTTTGGCAGACAATGGTTCCATAGTGAGCTGAGAAGCTAAAGGAGATTCTGCCTCTAAATAAACATTATCCGAGATAGAGGCTCTTCGTGGAGATTCTCCATGAACTCTCTGTCGGGTTTCTAACTCGACAATTCTTTTACGCAGAGTTTCTAGTTCGACCGACTAGTGCCTAAGACGTTTTCTTTCGATAATATGGCGCATGTCGGAATGTTATCAGGTTGTGGTGTTGCCGGCAACGAGGGCACCGGAAGCTGTCGATAATGACTTGAATGGCTTTCAGCAGTTATTTCAGGTTGATTATTATCGCCCGGCTGATTATTAATAACAGGAACATCATCATGACCTTGTTCAGGTACTTCTTCTCTTTGCCGTGCTTGAGTTCGTGGCTGAGAAGTTGCATGAGAAGCACCTACATGCGTGTTTTGTTTCTGAACTGGTGGGTTGTTGCCTTATTGGATTAGTTTGAACAGTTGTTTGACCAGGCATAGTAACAGATGGTCCTGGTCTTGTTTGAGCTATGAAATCATAGAGATTTCGGAAAATCTCTGGATCTTGAAACAGAACAGAGTAGTCAAGAGTCATAGAAGGAGCAGTTGCTACCCTAGTTGATTGAGCGAGAAAGCGATTGGTTCCTGCTTTGGATTCCTTTCTTGATATCCAGAACTTGCAATGATGATATGTTATGAAGTTTAGTTGGCAGAGGTATATGTTTTTGTGTATAGGATATCGAAGATTAACCTCAAATAGTTTATGAGGCCCTTCCTCTAGCGCCAAACTGTTGTTGTATGGAATTTAACAACTAAAATTAACAAAAGCAAGGTGTAATTATACGTAAATTTCAGTATTATTGTTGTCGTTCAAATAGTACAGGAAGTCGGTTTCTGTGTATAACCGAGCTATTTTTGTTCGTCCGTGTACAATGTGCGTAAAAAGATCCCCCAGAAATTTTAAGTGCTATTTATAGTTCGATGCCTTTGACTTTGCGTACGAGGTAGATTAGATCGCATTTAATGTTGAGCAGCTTCATTAAAGCGGTTTGTATGGCAATGGGGAGACAACAATGATTACTTTTTTGACAGTTGGCCCAATCAGGAATGTGCTTTGTCACCTGCTTTGGAATCCAGTCACCTCGGACCTCGGTTTAAGTGGATAACCTTCAGGGAAAAATATTCGCGATGTTGGTTTTTGTCTTTCATGTGAAGTCGGTGCACCGACATAAGTAGGTCGGTTGTCGAGGTGGACTAAGTTTGTCGCAGGGATTTGAACCAGAGAAAGCATTTGACAATAATATCAATAAATTTTCTCTTAATCTTGATAAATCAAGTCGGTTATCAACAAATCTTAATTTGAAGAACAAATTATTTTTTATATTTAATTAAATAAAGCTTAAGAAAAATATATATTGGCAAAGATTAATTCACCAACTTGATTTTGTCTGATTACTTGAAAAAAAAAATCTACCTAACCTGTTACGATTTTCCATAAATAATTTTGAATAAAAAGTGAATAATTGTGAAAAAAATTAATATTATGGTTAGAACTTAAAATATGGTGCAATATTTATCTTGAATAAAATATTATCAACATGGATCATGGAAATCAATCTTGTAGAATATCAATGAAAGTATTACAAATATTAATAAAATAATATTTATCTGGACCAAATTGTTATCAACATGACTCACGAAAAATCAATCTTGTATATTATTATAATAAATATCAATGATAATAATTTTATTTAAGTAAGTTTTTTATCATATCTTATTTGATCTTATTTGAAAACGTGTATATGGAAGCAATTAATGCATATATTTAAAAAATTTCCAAATATGGTATGCATTAAATGTTTTCTAAATTATTTGCTACTATTTTTAGTAAATAGTAATTTTTATTATTATTATTATATATATATATATATAGATATAGATATCTGCCTTAATTATGATCCTATTTCCAAACATGATTTGTAAATCAAATCAAATTTCTAAATCTTAATTATAATTTTTTTTACAGAAATCTTAATCATGATTGTTTTACAGACATGATTTGTAAACCAAATCAAATTTGTAAATCTTATCTTATTATAAATTATTGAAAACTGATCACATGAATTAAAAAAAAAAATTGATAAAAATGAAAAAATATTTTTGGATAAATACAAAAATTAAAAAAGAATAACAAAACTGAATAAATTTTTAGTTGAAGTTGAATAAACTAAACTTGATTTGAAGATGGAACAAAACGTTGTAGGAAGCCAAAAAATCAGGGTATAATAATTTGTTTAACAATTAACAAATAACAATATCCTATTAACAATTAACAATATCTGATTGTTTACTAAATAACAATATAAATATGTTTACCAAAATCTATCCAATTGTTTACCTTATCACGTATCAATTAACAATATCTTGTTGTTTAGCAAATCTTATCACCTTACTTAACAATATCTGGTAGTTACTTTTAATTGCATGGATAGATTATTTCAAACAAATTGCATGCGCGGGAATGCACAAAATAAAAAATCTTTACCCAAAATGGTAAAAAAACAAAATAAAAAAGCGGGAAAACTAATTTCTATTTTCGAATTATTTTCAAATTATTCACTTAGCTTTCCTTAACCGTATTATGTAGTAATAGATAGATTTTTGCTTGTTTTAGTTTATTTTATTTTTAGTTTATTTTTTGTCAAGTGTCGATTATAAAATTATTATATTCCGTATTCACCTACCTATCATAATAAATAGCAGGTGACGTATTAAAATAAAATGTATACTATTTAGATATCCCCTCTGTATATAATTTCAGAATAGGTTGAGCCTACATGACAAACTCTCACGCTTCGGAATCCTATTTAGCAAAAAAACCATGCTTTGGAGTTATGCTTGGATATGAATTAATATTTTTTATCACATTAAATCCATGATTTATTTTTTCCTTCTTATTTCTACAATTAGTTACCATAAATTATTTTATATTTCTTATCCTTATATTACCATACACTGCATTTTATTTTCTTATTAATTCATTCATCAATTATTATAAATGTTTCTTCTTCTTATTTTAAGATTTTATCTTTTTTGTTTGTATTTTATTTTTTATATATGATATATCAAATTAACTATCTTTTAACGATCTTCGATTTGACATCCATATATATATATATATATATATATATATAATACAAAATAGTAATATATATTCTTAGAAATAAAATTTAATTTTATTTATCAAACTAAATTAAAAGATATCAAGTAAAACTATAAATTATATTATAAAGTAATAGAAATTGGTATGTATTCTTTTAAAAATGATATTTATTTCAAATCTAATTGGTATGTTATCAATCTAATAAAAATAAATAATTATTTATCTAAATTCTAAAATTACATATAAAGTTAGAAAACTGTGAAGCACAACGGATACTACACTTGATGTACTAGGCATCTAATTAAGTAAAAAATTAATATATTTTGCTTAATATTAAACAAACATATTTATGCACACTTATGCATATACATATCACCATATTATTTCTATTTATTTAAGATATATACTTTTTTACTTAATAATAGTAAATAATATCGATAATTTTATATGATATAAGTAAAAACAAAATCAGTATAAGTTGACATCTTCATTTAATATATGGGTGTTTAATTATTATGAATAGAAAAATATAATTAAAACCTAAAGTAATGTTTTATATAAAATTAAATTATTTTAGTTTAAAAAATATAATACTTTTTACATATGCTTCGTAATTCAATACCCGTGTAAACTACACGGGTATTATACTAGTGTAAATGATACTAAAATGATGTATTTGATTACTTAGATCAACTGAATTCAAATAATCAATAAGTTTATTTATTGAATGAATCGAATTAAGCTTTTATCTGTTTTGTGAATAACTAGTGCGTGGCTCGTGCGATGCACGGGAAAACAATATTACGATTCTATTATAAATAAAATATATAAATAATATTAATCATGATTTATCCATTGTTTTTAAATTAAACCGGGTTGGACACAGTCCGACCGAATAGACCGAGAACCGATTTATAACCAGTCTAGTTCACTTGAATAAAATATATGCTATCGAATTTGTCGACACCAGTCGGTTGGACTGGTAGGAATGATATGATTTCTAAATAAATTTTGCTATGTTTAAAATTATTTTAAATAAAATTACATATTTAAATAAAATAGTGACTTATAAATTATCTATCAATTAGTTTAAACATTTTAATTTATAAATTATTTTGATATTTAAGTAACACATTTTATTTAAAGTTTAAAATGTTTATAGATTAAAATCTGAACAAACCACAAATGATTTAATAAAATAACTTGATCGTTTCGATGATGGTCCGGTTCTGAAAATCTTATTATTACTGTACGTTAATAAACATCATAACAAATTATTATTTAATTCACACAAATTAATAAAATGATATATAAATATTCATAAATCATTAAATGTTGTCATAAAAGTATTGTTAATACGATTATTTGAAGTTTGGATTACATCACATTCACGTAATAATGTATTTTCAATGTTAAAATTTATATTTAGGTTCAATGATTGATTTGGTCTGGTTAAACTGATACATAACTTAGTCACTTGAGACCAACCAAGTTGTGTCACGTTTTTTTACTATTTTAATTATCACCTAAAATTAATTCAATCAACCCTAATTCAATCACCCGATTGATCCAAAGAAATTTCCTTATTTCCTTTAAATATATTTAATTTTATGAAATAAAAATATTTTAGCATTCATATAATAAATGTCCACCAAAGGATAATATATTAGGATTATATATATATATATATATATATATATATATATATATATATATATTTACGAAACGATAAAGATATTATAACTCAAACCGCGAACCAAGTTCGAATAGTATAGACAAAGCCCAGAAAGGAAAAGAAAATTGAGAGGACACGCACGAAGCGGCCTAGAGCCTCAAGCAACAAACTAGCCAAACACTACAAACAACAAACACACACTCCACTGCCAGAGGCCTAGAGGTGGAAAAGAAAATGTGTAATGCCCCGTTTATTTGTGGATTATTTGGGATTTAGTATTATTATTTTTATTATTATTATTATTGTTATTATTAATTGGTGATAATATTTATATTTTATTTTCTTGTATGCTATTATGTTTATTAATTGTCAAATGTGATTAAATGCTAATTGTGTAATTGTCTAATTGATTTTTTTATGATTTATTTAATTATTATCGTGTATTATAAAAATATGGATAATATATATATACATTGTCCGGTTTATTTTTATCACGCGTTTGCATTCGAAATCGAGCCCGATAATTTTCGTTGGAACCAAAATTGGCCCGAAAATGTCCGTTTAAAATTTTAATTGAGCCCGTGAGCCGATTTGTTGTCCCAACCAGCCCAAAAATTCTTTTGGCCCAATTTCTCGGGCTCGGCCCGACATATTTTTCCCAATTTTTTCCTTTCACGCGTGTGTGTAGGGTTTTTATTTTATTTTATTTTATATTTTTTTTTTGTCTTGGACAACAAGATTTTTTCCTTTTCTCTAAACCTAGTACTTTCATATATTTTGGCCCTCCATCATTTCGATAAAAAAAAAAAAATAAAAAAATAACGCCCGCAGCCTTTATCTCTTTCGTTCTGATCGCGCATCATCGCCATCATCGTGAACCCACCATCTCCGGTCATTCTCCTCTCCTCTCTCTCTCACGTGGAAATTCTTTCGCTCACCATCATCGTCCTCATCTCCGGCGACCTTGGTGCGCGTCTTTCCGGCGAGTTTGAGCCAGCCCTCGAGCTTGCAACGACAAAACCACCTCGCGCCGCCATAGCCCGCCCCAATTCCGGCGAGTCATCTCCGGCGCTCAGCAACTCGCGCAGCCAACCCCTCCGACCATTCCCCATGCTGCAACACCACGATCTCTCTCTCGCCGGAGTTCCGACCTCCGCGACGAGACCCCAGCAGCGAGTAAACGCCGTGACCAGCCCCTTTTCGGCGAGCTCAGAGACCCCGCGATCTGCAACTTCACCGGCGAGTTCATCCCTCGCAGCAGCAAGCTCCTTCCCGTGCGACGAGCCTTCTTTTTCGGCGAGACGAGTTTACCGTCGAGCCATTCGTGTTCGTGACGTTTTTGAGTTATTCCCGAGAACGGTACTTCGTCGTTTTTCTGTCTCGTTTTATTCGTATATGTTTTATTTCGTTGAATGTTTTCGTATAGTGCTTGTTGATTATTGATGTGAATATATTGATGTGAATTTGTGCGACTATACATTGTGATGATTTCTTTTTTGTGTTCGTATGTTCGGGATCTCTTCGATTTTTTTTCAAAAATCGAACGAGACCTCGAAAGTCGTGTAAGTCGGTGGATAATGGAACAATGTCGAGTCCTTGGTCTTATGAAATGGCCTCGGATGAGAAATTTTATGTTGTGATTTAATTGCCAAGTTGTCGAGTTTGTAAATTGCTGTTCGGTGTTCGAATTTTTAAAAATAGCTCGCTGCTCAAAACGATGTGAAATTTTGAGGGATGTGTTATCTGCTGATTGCCTGCTTTGTGTAAAAATTTCGTAATTTTTGGAGGCCTGTAGCTATTTGTAATAATTAAATTGTAATCTGTCCAGAATAATGTTAAATGCATAAAACTTTCATGTCTGACTGAAATGAGCTGAAATTCGAATATGTCATGCCTCTGTGACTTATATATGTTGTGTTAAAGTTTTAGAATTGTTTGAGTTGATTTGATGTGGTAAATATTTAATTTATCGAATCTGCAGAAACGTTGTTTGAATTTTTATAAATTGGTTACTGCATGAAAAATTCTGAAATTTTACTGAGAGTCCGTTTTAATTTAGTTTGGATTTAAATTCGATAAACTGTTGTTGCTCGTATGAATTTTTAAAAATAGCAGCAATTATCATTTAAGGCTGAGATTTTTATACATGACCTTCAGCATACTGTATGTTGCTGTGTAAAATTTTCAAGTTCAGATTCATTCATTAAGTCTGAGTATGAATTAATGTGCCCATTTTGCTGATATCTTGTTCGAATTTTATAAAATAGGGTATTTCGAGTTTAAAGCTGAAACTTTGTGGTTTTACATGTTTCTGGGAGATAAAGTTTTGTGTAAATTTTCAGAGCCTAAGTCGTAGGGTAGCTCGACCATCTATTTTCATGCGATTAAATGATTTCTATTTTCGAACATAATTGTTATATGAATTTGGGAACCGACTTGCTTTTAGTTTTGATGTGAGTTTGACTTGGTCAATCCTTAGATGGATTTGTGTGAACTCCCTTACGTGGTTTGGTCGAGTTTAGTGCCGAGTCTTAGTGTTCCATCATCCCCAGGACTTCACGAACTACTTAGTCGAAACGAGTTCGACTAGGTCTGTCTTGTGATTTCCGATTTAAGTCGAGATAGATTCTGATTGTAGGATCTTGTCATAATGTAGGTGTCTAGAGGTGTTGACCTCGCCTCGTTTCTGGATTTGTGGTTCTGTGAACTGTTGCTGCTATCAGGTGGGTACATTTATGATGTATTCCATATTTATCGCACTATTTATTTCGTATAATGCTTTGTTTTGAAAAATGATGTATGCGTGAGAACCCTAGTCTAAGTGTCCCGTATGTTAGTGCCTTTGAGGAATGCATGAACAGTGAGAGGTCATCGGCCCGTAGATTCGGAGAGGTGACGCCCAGGTCCGTATGATATTCGTGAATGGAAAAAACAGCTCTACTGTCTCCTGGAAAGGATCCCAGGCCCGTAGCCATTCGGTGATGGGAAGGTTTCCAGTTACTTCCTTGCCGTGTGTGATCGGAAGGTTGTTGTATGTACATAGGAGGTTTGCGATAGGGCCAAGTAGGGAGTTAGACTGATGGATTCTATGCATACTGAATACTATGGTTATGATGGTTTAAAATGTTATGCGAGATATACTGTGCGATAATGGTGAGCTTGTTGGTTATGCTCACCCCCATTATTTCTTGTTGTTTTTCTCTCTTCCTTTGTTTTAGGTTGAGACGAGCTGGAGGCGGTGGCGTAGGACGAGCGAGATGGTGGTCATTATGTGTTGAAAACCTATGCTTCTGTATAAACTGGATATTTATTTATTTGCTATTGCACTTGGATTATTTGTTTACTACCTTCACTTTTCGAACTATGTTAAGGTGGTTGAACCTTGAATAATGCTAGACCTTTTGAAATTGTTTTTGAGACTTATGTTTTATGGGATTTGTTATATCGTTAGCTCGAGCCTGTGTAGGTTCCTTGAATTGTTGGATGTGTGTTGTTTGTTGTTGTTAGTAAGTAGCGCTCGTTTCTTGACAAATGTTTTAAATTGGATTTTAAAAAAAAAAAAACTCTGATTTTTATTAATTAATTCGATAAATTCTTTAAAAATAAAACGGGGCGTTACAGTTTGGTATCAGAGCCAGTCTTGCTTTTCTGTAGACTGGTTCATATGTGATTGAGTGTTTAATGACCATTGACCACTCGCTTCGTCTCGCCGCGCCAGCTCAAGGTATGAGTTTTATTGTTTGATTTATTGTCGATATCGTGATTATGTTTTGTTCTTTTATTGGGGCTTAGGAATTTACCCTCCGTTTATTCGGACTTGAACTCTAGTGGTGTAGAGTTAAATTCCGACTTTAGAGATTTTTGTTGTGAGTTTTTGGTTTTTGTTGTGAGTTTTTGGTTGGGTGTTATCGAGTTAAGTTTTGTCTATAGCAGTGCACTCGTTATATGTTTCTGTTTAGTACCATCGAATGAGAACCATTCGTAAGCCATCTCGAAAGAGAAGGCTTAAGTAAAGGGAACAGACAACCGAAGGAGTCCCAGGTGTGTGGATTATTCGGAAGTCTTTGACTATTGTGGATAGAACTATTATTCGCGTGTTGAACCCGGTCAATGGGAACTGGGAGTGGAGTCTATCCACCTTTGAATGATTTCGAACTCTAGTGTTTCATGGCGAACTCTAGACTTCCTTATTTATTTTATTTAAATTTTGTTTTGGGTGTTAAATTTGTCCGGCTTGTTCAATGTAGAACCATGGCCACTCGTAATCGCAATGCTCGCAACCGTCAACAAACCCCACCTCACCAGCAGGCCCCTCCGGCCATGGATCTTCCCCGACTCATTGTCCAGTTTCAGGGCATGCATGCGCCCACTTTCTCGGGGAGTGAGGCCCCCACTGCTGTGCTTGAGTGGATGAAGGAGCTTGATAAGATCTTCGGTGTGCTCCCTCTTCCCGATAGACAGCGAGTAGCCCTCGCCGCCTTCCAGATGAAGGCAGATGCTTCCGACTGGTGGGTCGACCACTGGGCTCGAAGGCCAGAGGCTGAGCTCAATGCTCTCACTTGGGAGCAGATGAAGGCAATGGTTCGTGGCAAGTTCCTTCCCCAGAGTTTTTGGGATCGCATGGAGCATGAGTTCTACCATCTTCAAGAGGGCAGTACTAGCGTGGACGACTACATCCGCACTTTTACCCGAATGTGCCTCTTTGCTGGTGATTCAGTGAACACCGATGAGAAGAAAGCCAATAAATTTCTGAAAGGACTGAATCCGAGAATCCGTGAGCTAGTAGGGAGTCACGGACTGATGTCTTATGCCGACACCGTCAGTCGGGCTCAAAGAGTGGAGAGCTTACTCATCCCGACAGACATTGTTCCTTCTATTTATCATGCTGCTCAGCCTGCCCAGGTTGTATCTCCTCTCATCCCGCCGTTGTCTAATCAGCCGCCGTTCATTGCTCAGGCGACTTATCCATACCCGGTTCCGTATGCTTCAGCTCCCTCGTCCTCTAGCTCTGGCAAGAGGAAGAATGATCACCCGAACCGCAAGAAGGGCAAGCGCCCTAATCATGGCCCGCGCCAGCCTCGGCAGCAGTCTGCTGCACAGTTTGTCCAGCCTCTCCGCCAAATTCCTGCTGGGACCCCACCATGTGGAGCATGTGGACAGGTCCAGGAGGTCAACATGTGTCGAGCTGTAGACATAACTTGCTTCAACTGCCAGAGGAAGGGTCATTACTCCCGTCACTGCCCAAAACCGCGAAGGCCGGATCAGCATCAGCAGCAGCAACAGCCCAGACAGCCCCCGCCTTACCAGCAAGGGACAGGAGGCCATGCCCGCGTCTACACCATCACCCACGACGGGGCAGCCAACAACGCAGGTACCATGTCCGGAATGTCTTCGATATCCAATATGCCTGTTTTCCTTTGCTTATTTGTATCTCGAGTAATTCTTTCAAATTTTCATTCCCCGATGTTTTGAGGCCCTACCTGTCATAATGTTTGCCAAGTCGAGGCATAGGTTAACTTGAGAATACCTTAGCTTCGACATAGACGACGATCAATTTCTTTCGTGCTTTGTTTTAGCTTTGAACCGCAGTGGTGTGCGTGAAATCTTTTAAGGAGGGTAGTCGAGCCTGATGCAGAGCCGTTTTCGTTTTTGTGTTGTGTCCATCGTGAATTCTTCGAAGCTCCCGTTCTTCTCCCTTCGGAAATTCAAGAGTGACTCTTGTAATTCTTTGACTTTTGGCAACCCTCTGAAAGCTCTAATATTTGATTTGTTTGGAGTCTTCATTTGAGAAATTGCAACCTTACATATTAATTAAGACAAGTATTTTCGTTTTATCGCTTGTCTTATATCGTTTCTTTCGATTTTGGGGATGCCATTTCAGTCTGGGTACTTCATTCATACCAGATCGGTCTATCGTATCGTTGATGTCATATGTTCGAGGCGTGATCGTGATGAATCAACCAAGGAGGCTTCGTGATGAGATCCAGAAACGTGAAAATCTTAGCAGAGTAGAAATTTAGCTCGTTTAGGACTGCCGGCACGATTAGCTACCGGAGATAGAGCTGACGTGACGGCCGACACTGTTAGTCGGAAGAGCCCATGCGAGCTGATCATTTTCATTGCTCGGCAATGACCACTGAGTTGAGGATGATTCCTAGCTGAGGATGCCGATATTCCTTTTCTTTAGATGTGATGTCTTTGTTATATCCTAATGTTGGTCGGTTATGTGAAAACCTTTCCTTCCTGGCTACCTCAGATAGTGTGAGCCTTGAATTAGAGTAATTCTTTTCTGTCCTCGAACCGAGCACCGACACTGACTGGGTGTAGTCACGCGAAGTGGTGGTCGAGCACGCGAGCCTGTGCTGAGAGACGTGAGGCACTGCAGGGCCGATAGTTGACTCGCACGAGAGCTGCAGCCACCATCACCGAACGCAGGAGCTCCCCAAGCCAGTGTGTGGCCGAAACCTTGACCTTGCAACTGTTCTCCGAATAGATGTAGGCACACGTCCCAGCGCCCCGCTTATGCAGCGCCAGTGTGCATGACATCTCTCGGGTGACAATGCATTAAACCTCGGACTGGCTATGTCCTTTTAGACCGTTACAATGGGATCGTCGTGCATCCCTATTTGAGAGTCAGTTTCTGCGATAGAAATTGTTTTTGAATATCTAGTCGATACTTCCTAAGTCGCATACGAGCTGTTACTCGTGTCGGCAGGGAATGAGGCTTTGTCATCGATATCGAGCAGAACCGTGGATTCTGTAGGTATCAGTGTTGAGTTTGTGGCGTTGTTGTTGCTTTGTTAGCCTTTTGTAAGAGATCCCGTGGCGGCCCGTTTGATACGGACGCACCGATCACTTTGGAATCGTGGGCAAGTTGTCAACGTGACCCGGGCACGAGACTGAACTTGGCACCACGTAGAAATCCAGATAGTTATGCGTTTAGGACATGCTGTCGAGACCCTGAGAGACTGGTTTTGAGTCGGGTGTACTCGATGGGTGTGTCGTGTGGAACTTCTTACCATAAGAAAGTGCGCTTATAGCAATGACTATGAGTGACGATCTTGATGGTACCGTACGAGGTTCTGAGTACGGAAAGAGGCGTTGTACGCCTCGAGTTCTGGGAAGAGAGGAAATATCAACTACACTTGTTGGTCCTTTCGTGAATTTCGACCGAGTCGGCGTCTTAGCCTGACGGTTGACCCCATCACCGGAGCTTGCGATAGTGCATGACCTGTTCAGTGCCTCATGGAGAGGGGACAGGTGCGCGACTCTAGGCACGAGGCAATCTTTGACGAGCTGCATGTGGGCAGAACCTTACCTTTGATGAGGTACCGGTGACCTAATGGATTGACGAATCCAGCAGGGAGAGTCCGGGAGAGGTACTCGTCAAAGTCCGGCAGGGTAACCATGGCTAGTACGGCGTGACTTGGTAGAGTGGGAAGATTCAGATGGAGTATCCGAGCTGAGTGGTTTGAGCTTCTCTCGTGTGTCAATTGTCCTGTTGGGATGATTTTTCTTGGATTTCAGGGGACGGAAATCGTTTAAGGAGGGTAGACTGTAATGCCCCGTTTATTTGTGGATTATTTGGGATTTAGTATTATTATTTTTATTATTATTATTATTGTTATTATTAATTGGTGATAATATTTATATTTTATTTTCTTGTATGCCATTATGTTTATTAATTGTCAAATGTGATTAAATGCTAATTGTTTAATTGTCTAATTGATTTTTTTATGATTTATTTAATTATTATCGTGTATTATAAAAATATGGATAATATATATATACATTGTCCGGTTTATTTTTATCGCGCGTTTGCATTCGAAATCGAGCCCGATAATTTTCGTTGGAACCGAAATTGGCCCGAAAATGTCCGTTTAAAATTTTAATTGAGCCCGTGAGCCGATTTGTTGTCCCAACCAGCCCAAAAATTCTTTTGGCCCAATTTCTCGGGCCCGGCCCGACAGATTTTTCCCAATCTTTTTCCTTTCACGCGTGTGTGTAGGGTTTTTATTTTATTTTATTTTATATTTTTTTTTGTCTTGGACAACAAGATTTTTTCCTTTTCTCTAAACCTAGTACTTTCATATATTTTGGCCCTCCATCATTTCGATAAAAAAAAAAAAATAAAAAAATAACGCCCGCAGCCTTTATCTCTTTCGTTCTGATCGCGCATCATCGCCATCATCGTGAACCCACCATCTCCGGTCATTCTCCTCTCCTCTCTCTCTCACGTGGAAATTCTTTCGCTCACCATCATCGTCCTCATCTCCGGCGACCTTGGTGCGCGTCTTTCCGGCGAGTTTGAGCCAGCCCTCGAGCTTGCAACGACGAAACCACCTCGCGCCGCCACAGCCCGCCCCAATTCCGGCGAGTCATCTCCGGCGCTCAGCAACTCGCGCAGCCAACCCCTCCGACCATTCCCCACGCTGCAACACCACGATCTCTCTCTCGCCGGCGTTCCGACCTCCGCGACGAGACCCCAGCAGCGAGTAAACGCCGTGACCAGCCCCTTTTCGGCGAGCTCAGAGACCCCGCGATCTGCAACTTCACCGGCGAGTTCATCCCTCGCAGCAGCAAGCTCCTTCCCGTGCGACGAGCCTTCTTTTTCGGCGAGACGAGTTTACCGTCGAGCCATTCGTGTTCGTGACGTTTTTTGAGTTATTCCCGAGAACGGTACCTCGTCGTTTTTCCGTCTCGTTTTATTCGTATATGTTTTATTTCATTGAATGTTTTCGTATAGTGCTCGTTGATTATTGATGTGAATTTGTGCGACTATACATTGCGATGATTTCTTTTTTTTGTTCGTATGTTCGGGATCTCTTCGATTTTTTTTCAAAAATCAAACGAGACCTCGAAAGTCGTGTAAGTCGGTGGATAATGGAACAATGTCGAGTCCTTGGTCTTATGAAAAGGCCTCGGACGAAAAATTTTATGTTGTGATTTAATTGCCAAGTTGTCGAGTTTGTAAATTGCTGTTCGGTGTTCGAATTTTTAAAAATATCTCGCTGCTCGAAACGATGTCAAATTTTGAGGGATGTGTTATCTGCTCATTGCCTGCTTTGTGTAAAAATTTCGTAATTTTTGGAGGCCTGTAGCTATTTTTAATAATTAAATTGTAATCTATCCAGAATAATGTTAAATACATAAAACTTTCATGCCTGACTGAAATGAGCTGAAATTCGAATATGTCATGCCTCTGTGACTTAAATATGATGTGTTAAAGTTTTAAAATTTTTTGAGTTGATTTGATGTGGTCAATATTTAATTTATCGAATCTAAAGAAACGTTGTTTGAATTTTTATAAATTGGTTACTGCATGAACAATTCTGAAATTTTAATGAGAGGCCTATTTTATGTGTTTGATTATGTTTGTAAACGATGGGAAGTTTTGGAGTCCGTTTTAATTCAGTTTGGATTCAAATTCGATAAAAAGCTGTTGCTCGTATGAATTTTTAAAAATAGCAACAATTATCATTTAAGGGTGAGATTTTTATACATGACCTTCAGCATTCTTTATGTTGCTGTGTAAAATTTTCAAGTTCAGATTCATTCATTAAGTCTGAGTATGAATTATTGTGCCCATTTTGCTGACATCTTGTTCGAATTTTATAAAATAGGGTATTTTGAGTTTAAAGCTGAAACTTTGTGGTTTTACATGTTTCTGGGAGATAAAGTTTTGTGTAAATTTTCAGAGCCTAAGTCGTAGGGTAGCTCGACCATCTATTTTCATGCGATTAAATGATTTCTATTTTCGAACATAATTGTTATATGAGTTTGGGAACAGACTTGCTTTTAGTTTTGATGTGAGTTTGACTTGGTCAATCCTTAGATGGATTTGTGTGAACTCCCTTACGTGGTTTGGTCGAGTTTAGTGCCGAGTCTTAGTGTTCCAACATCCACAGGACTTCACGAACTACTTAGTCGAAACGAGTTTGACTAGGTCTGTCTTGTGATTTCCGATTTAAGTCGAGATAGATTCTTATTGTAGGATCTTTTCATAATGTAGGTGTCTAGAGGTGTTGACCTCGCCTCGTTTCTGGATTTGTGGTTCTGTGAGCTGTTGCTGCTATCAGGTGGGTACATTTATGATGTATTCCATATTTATCGCACTATTTATTTCGTATAATGCTTTGTTTTGAAAAATGATGTATGCGTGAGAACCCTATTCTAAGTGTCCCGTATGTTAGTGCCTTTGAGGAATGCATGAACAGTGAGAGGTCATCGGCCCGTAGATTCGGAGAGGTGACGCCCAGGTCCATATGATATTCGTGAATGGGAAAAACAGCTCTACTGTCTCCTGGAAAGGATCCCAGGCCCGTAGCCATTCGGTGATGGGAAGGTTTCCAGTTACTTCCTTGCCGTGTGTGATCGGAAGGTTGTTGTATGTACATAGGAGGTTTGCGATAGGGCCAAGTAGGGAGTTAGACTGATGGATTCTATGCATACTGAATACTATGGTTATAATGGTTTAAAATGTTATGCGAGATATACTGTGCGATAATGGTGAGCTTGTTGGATATGCTCACCCCCATTATTTCTTGTTGTTTTTCTCTCTTCCTTTGTTTTAGGTTGAGACGAGCTGGAGGCGATGGCGTAGGACGAAGGAGATGGTGGTCATTAAGTGTTGAAAACCTGTGCTTCCGTATAAACTGGATATTTGTTTATTTGCTATTACACTTGGATTATTTGTTTACTACCTTCACTTTTCGAACTATGTTAAGTTGGTTGAACCTTGAATAATGCTAGACCTTTTGAAATGGTTTTTGAGACTTATGTTTTATGGGATTTGTTATATCGTTAGCTCGAGTCTATGTAGGTTCCTTGAATTGTTGGATGTGTGTTGTTTGTTGTTGTTAGTAAGTAGCGCCCGTTTCTCGACAAATGTTTTAAATTGGATTTTAAAAAAAAAAACTCTGATTTTTTATTAATTAATTCGATAAATTCTTTAAAAATAAAACGGGGCGTTACAGTTTGGTATCAGAGCCAGTCTTGCTTTTCTGTAGACTGGTTCATATGTGATTGAGTGTTTAATGACCATTGACCACTCGCTTCGTCTTGCCGCGCCAGCTCAAGGTATGAGTTTTATTGTTTGATTTATTGTCGATATCGTGATTATGTTTTGTTCTTTTATTGGGGCTTAGGAATTTACCCTCCGTTTATTCGGACTTGAACTCTAGTGGTGTAGAGTTAAATGCCGACTTTAGAGATTTTTGTTGTGAGTTTTTGGTTTTTGTTGTGAGTTTTTGGTTGGGTGTTATCGAGTTAAGTTTTGGTTATAGCAGTGCACTCGTTATAAGTTTCTGTTTAGTACCATCGAATGAGAACCATTCGTAAGCCATCTCGAAAGAGAAGGCTTAAGTAAAGGGAACAGACAACCGAAGGAGTCCCAGGTGTGTAGATTATTCGGAAGTCTTTGACTATTGTGGATAGAACTATTATTCGCGTGTTGAACCCGGTCAATGGGAACTGGGAGTGGAGTCTATCCACCATTGAATGATTTCGAACTCTAGTATTTCATGGCGAACTCTAGACTTCCTTATTTATTTTTTTTAAATTTTGTTTTGGGTGTTAAATTTTTCCGGCTTGTTCAATGTAGAACCATGGCCACTCGTAATCGCAATGCTCGCAACCGTCAACAAACCCCACCTCACCAGCAGGCCCCTCCGGCCATGGATCTTCCTCGACTCATTGTCAAGTTTCAGGGCATGCATGCGCCCACTTTCTCGGGGAGTGAGGCCCCCACTGCTGTGCTTGAGCGGATGAAGAAGCTTGATAAGATCTTCGCTGTGCTCCCTCTTCCCGATAGACAGCGAGTATCCCTCGCCGGCTTCCAGATGAAGGCAGATGCTTCCGACTGGTGGGTCGACCACTGGGCTCGAAGGCCAGAGGCTGAGCTCAATGCTCTCACTTGGAAGCAGATGAAGGCAATGGTTCGTGGCAAGTTCCTTCCCCAGAATTTTTGGGATCGCATGGAGCATGAGTTCTACCATCTTCAGCAGGGCAGTACTTGCGTGGACGACTACATCCGCACTTTTACCCGAATGTGCCTCTTTGCTGGTGATTCTGTGAACACCGATGAGAAGAAAGCCAATAAATTTCTGAAAGGACTGAATCCGAGAATCCGTGAGCTAGTTGGGAGTCACGGACTGATGTCTTATGCCGACACCGTCAGTCGGGCTCAAAGAGTGGAGAGCTTACTCATCCCGACAGACACTGTTCCTTCTATTTATCATGCTGCTTAGCCTGCCCAGGTTGTATCTCCTCTCATCCCGCCGTTGTCTAATCAGCCGCAGTTCATTGCTCAGGCGCCTTATCCATACCCGGTTCCGTATGCTTCAGCTCCCCCGTCCTCTAGCTCTGGCAAGAGGAAGAAGGATCACCCGAACCGCAAGAAGGGCAAGCGCCCTAATCATGGCCCGCGCCAGCCTCAACAGCAGTCTGCTGCACAGTATGTCCAGCCTCTCCGCCAAATTCCTGCTGGGACCCCACCATGTGGAGCATGTGGACGGGTCCACGAGGTCAACATGTGTCGAGCTGTAGACATAACTTGCTTCAACTGCCAGAGGAAGGGTCATTACTCCCGTCACTGCCCAAAACCGCGAAGGCCGGATCAGCATCAGCAGCAGCAACAGCCCAGACAGCCCCCGCTTTACCATGCCCGCGTCTACACCATCACCCACGACGGGGCAGCCAACAACGCAGGTACCATGTCCGGAATGTCTTCGATATCCAATATGCCTGTTTTCCTTTGCTTATTTGTGTCTCGAGTAATTCTTTCAAATTTTCATTCCCCGATGTTTTGAGGCCCTACCTGTCATAATGTTTGCCAAGTCGAGGCATTGGTTAACTTGAGAATACCTTAGCTTCGACATAGACGGCGATCAATTTCTTTCGTGCTTTGTTTTAGCTTTGAACCGCAGTGGTGTGCGTGAAATCTTTTAAGGAGGGTAGTCGAGCCAGATGCAGAGCCGTTTTTGTTTTTGTGTTGTGTCCATCGTGAATTCTTCGAAGCTCCCGTTCTTCTCCCTTCTGAAATTCAAGAGTGACTCTTGTAATTCTTTGACTTTTGGCAACCCTCTGAAAGCTCTAGTATTTGATTTGTTTGGAGTCTTCATTTGAGAAATTGCAACCTTATATATTAATTAAGACAAGTATTTTCGTTTTACCGCTTGTCTTATATCGTTTCTTTCGATTTTGGCGATGCCATTTCAGTCTGGGTACTTCATTCATACCGGATCGGTCTATCGTATTGTTGATGTCATATGTTCGAGGAGTGATCGTGACGAATCAACCAAGGAGGCTTCGTGATGAGATCCAGAAACGTGAAAATCTTAGCAGAGTAGAAATTTAGCTCATTTAGGACTGCCGGCACGATTAGCTACCGGAGATAGAGCTGACGTGACGGCCGACACTGTTAGTCGGAAGAGCCCATGCGAGCTGATCATTTTCATTGCTCGGCAATGACCACTGAGTTGAGGATGATTCCTAGCTGAGGATGCCGATATTCCTTTTCTTTAGACGTGATGTCTTTGTTATATCCTAATGTTGGTCGGTTTTGTGAAAACCTTTCCTTCCTGGCTACCTCAGATAGTGTGAGCCTTGAATTAGAGTAATTCTTTTCTGTCCTCGAACCAAGCGCCGACGCTGACTGGGTGTAGTCACGCGAAGTGGTGGTCGAGCACGCGAGCCTGTGCTGAGAGACGTGAGGCACTGCAGGGCCGATCGTTGACTCGCACGAGAGCTGCAGCCACCATCACCGAACGTAGGAGCTCCCCAAGCCAGTGTGTGGCCGAAACCTTGACCTTGCAACTGTTCTCCGAACAGATGTAGGCACACGTCCCAGCGCCCCACTTATGCAGCGCCAGTGTGTATGACATCTCTCGGGTGACAATGCATTAAACCTCGGACTGGCTATGTCCTTTTAGACCGTTATAATGGGATCGTCGTGCATCCCTATTTGAGAGTCAGTTTCTGCGATAGAAATTGTTTTCGAATATCTAGTCGATACTTCCTAAGCCGCATACGAGCTGTTACTCGTGTCGGCAGGGAATGAGGCTTTGTCATCGATATCGAGCAGAACCGTGGATTCTGTAGGTATCAGTGTTGAGTTTGTGGCGTTGTTGTTGCTTTGTTAGCCTTTTGTAAGAGATCCCGTGGCGGCCCGTTTGATACGGACGCACGGATCAC